>RXPK01000627.1:0-103931 GCA_004143645.1 Protaetia brevitarsis
AAATGAAAAGTTTTCTCGACGCGAAACGGGATTACAGCGAATGATTTTATTTTAAAAGTTTCTTCGGGGAGGGGCAGAGGAGAGGAGAGCGGGGGGGGATTGTGTTGACTATCTTCGTCGTTAAGGTGTTTTGTTGCCACTCCAGATGGCGTGGCCGGTCGACCGAAGTAAGAATCAGGGTGTCGGAGAGTTCTTAACAACGAAGCGGTACGCTTAAGTTATTTCGCTTATTTTGTTCGGACGAGCTAGCTCGAAGAATTTGATTAAGTGACGGCAAGGGGAGTGAGGAGCGGTTTGCATGTCTTTGCCGATTAAAATGGGGGGGTGAATCGAATAAATAAAGTTCAGTAGCTGTGAACTTCGCAGAACAGGCGGTCCGAACTTAAAGAAAAGACTAAAAAAAAAATAACGGATTTATCTTCACACACTTTTTCAATTACACAGTAATCACACAAAACGCAAGTTTAAAATGAGGGTGTATGATTTCATTAACAATTGGGGAATTACGTCATATATTATAGAACTTTTCAACAGTACATAAGGGAAATAATCAAGCGCGCATGCGTTAATTTAGAATGTTCTTAATGTCAAGTCAGACGTAGGCAGAAATGAATGTGTTCGGCCATAAGCGTGGTTTGTTTTCCCTGGTTATTTTAGAACTACACTTTCTAAAATGAGTGGTAGAATATACCTCACTGGTATGTGAAAAAACATATGAAATATAAGTAAAATTACACCAAAAGAGGGTAAACATCAGATTACCACAATTAGGTGTAATTTTGCCTGGTAAACCGGACTTTGATGGAAAAATACTTCAATAAATGAAAGTAATTTTCCCCTACTTTGGGAAATTTGCTTGAGGAGACAAGGAAAAATAACATATTTCGTGGGATATTACCCCTTATGTTGGTAAAAATACAATTATGGATAAATACAAGGGACATGAAATTCTGATTATATATATTATATATATGCATCTGTTATTGATGGGAACACAAAATGTTTTTTTTTAACATTGCATTACATTGTGTCGCTTGATCAAAAATTATTACCCGTTACGAGAATGCATTACAATAGCCGTCGACTTATACAACGCGCAAGCGTTTGAGGTACGCAGTTTGAATACAAGTGCGGCATCTACACTGATGGCTTCAACGCATAAATGTAAATGGTGTGTTTTTCATATTTGTTTGCACATAAAGATTGAGGTAAGTTCATTTTACATTAATTATGTATTGAGATGATTACCATGTACTTAGCTATGACAGCACAGCGTATGGATATCTAATATGATATACTGGGAACTTAACCTCAATAGCATTTGGCGGTATTGTTGCTACAAGATATGATACATTTATTTAAAGTTTTCAACGTGCAAGTGACACGCAGGAAACTACCGTATCAAACTTTTCAATTTTAACAACAGAAAGTCTTCGTTTTGAAGGAGTCAATTTCTTTTTTTTCTCTTTCATTAAACATTTGGAATATTAACACGACTAGTGTCTTTGCCGTTATTGGAGCTATGTGTTTCGTTTGTTAAGTGATGAACAAGTAAAGTAAGGAAGAGACTATTTTGGTTTTACTCTAGGATTTAATGGCAAAAGTAAAGTAGGTATTAAGCACTTATACATGCAAATGTGCAAGACCGCAGAACGGCAAATTTGAGTTCAATAGTTAATCACAACATTATTTATGTATATACTAGTATTGCGGGAATCGCCAGATATCAAAAACCGGTTAATCGATTTTTAGTAAAAATCGCTTTTCAAAACCAGTTTCAAACTAAAAACAATACGTATTACTTTTTTAAAAGTGCTATGTATTTTAAATTCGAAAAACCTATTTAAGGCGCAATAATCTGCTTTTAAAAACCGGTTTTGATTTTGAAACCCGGTTTTACCGGTTACAATTTTTAAAGACGATTAATCACTGCATCCAACCCCGGTTTCACATAAAGAGGCTTCGATTCGCAGCACTATTATCTACATACAATATATTTTTAAATACTAAATTTAGTAAAAATTTTCGGGATAAATCTAAACTTGAAGAAATTGAGGTGAATACACCGTTGATAATATGCTTGGAAGAAGGTATTAAGAAAAATATATTTATTTCATATGTTTTTACATTTGTTTTTCTTTTCTAGGAAATATGAAGTCGCATTTTTTAATGGTAGAAAGACAGTTATTAGACCCAACAGATTCATTTCGTTCTGCATTACAACAAACGATGGCGGCATATTTTAATTTTCATTTGCAGTACGCAAAAGAGGCTTCTAACACATTAGAAGTTTTGCAGAGGTATTTTTTTAAAAATATACCCTGAACAGGGCAGCAAAAATAAAAAGCTCCAAATCCAAACTCAAATTGATAAGATTTTTTAATGTATTTTGTTAGTCAAAATTTATTTTATGGTTACTTTCAACTAGATCTTTGTATTATGAATACAACCAATTCTTAGTAACTATTGGCTTTTCTTATCGACCTTTCTCCCAAAAATGTTTTACTCTTTAAAACATTGCTTATTAAATTTAAAATTTATTGAAATTATTGTAAACTCTCTGTAATCCAACTAATTAATATATCTTTCAGAAATTATTAAAATTAAATCTAATATTATAAATGGTATATTTTGAATATTTAAGTGGAGAGAATCTGATTAAGTTCTAAATGGACAAAGCATGTTATTAGATAACTGAAACTTAATATTTCTGGATGATAAAACAACCTAATAATCCAATTATTTCTATTTTTTTTGTTTGTTACTCTAATCTATACATTAAAAAAAAATGTGGTAAAATTACCCCAAAAATAGATGGCAACAGGGCTACCGCCTATTTTTGGGGTAAATTTACACCTATAGGGGATTTTTTTACATAGCTGGTGGAATATTCCTTGAAGGTATGGTAAATCTACCTGAAATTATTCCATTCCATTAGGGAATATTACTTTAGAGGTGTAAATTTACCAGGGAAAATTACCACACTTTCAAGGAATATTCCACAAGCATGTGAAAAATCCCCTATAGGTGTAAATTTTCTCCCAAAAGATAGGCGGTAGCCCAGTTGCATCTATTTTTTGGGTAATTTTACCACATTTTTTTTAGGGTGTAATTTTACTGCAACTGTTTTTACAGTGTACTAGGGTTGCCACCTTTTATATGTAAATCCAAATGAGATGGTGACTTCCGGTATAACCGGAAGGGCTAGAAATCTGAAAATATTTGACTTAAAGAGAATGCAACCGATTATATCTAATTCTGAATTTTCAAATTTTCATTTTAGCTATAGAACTCCATAAACTTTTAACGAACGATCTCGCTGAGACACTCTGGATATCCCAGTTAAATTCTCAAAACGAAAAAAAATAATAATAATATGTCACATTTTTCATTCCCCGGAATGAAACGGCACCTTGATGAACACAAGGCTTCTATACTTCGCGGCTCACAAAGAACTCCATTCACGTGGAAAAGTTCCGCCGTGAAAAATTACATTTCTATTAACGCCTCCACATTCTGAGAACGACAGGAGCTACCCCCAAACGCGTCGACTGGAACTAAAGGGAAAAGATGAAATGGTCGACGAATAAAGAATTTCGCAATCCCGAACTTTGGGGCTGCCACAAGTGCCGAAAGGAAATAGGTAATACCTACATTGAAATCTCAAAACTGCGGTAGTTCAGATGCTATCAGGGAGTTCTTTATATGTTTTACGCGACATAAAATAAGTCGTTATGCTTTCTTCGGTATTCTGTGCGCGAAGCGTTCATGGTAAACCTCTACGGTTTTCGGTTTGGCTGGTGAAATTAAATTCTTCTCTAACTTATATGGTACGTAGTGGAATGGAAATGGGTTTTTATGGGGTAAAAAAAACTTCTTTATTGAATAACCCGCTATAGTGTTTAGAATAACATTCTTGTAATGTTTCCACACAGTGCTTTTAACCTTGTATTTTTTATGTAAGATTTGTGTTGATCACTATAATTGTAAGATCTATTGTGGTTTAGTTGTCATTAATAATTTGGAAAGCAACAGACTTACGATCTTAATTCGTTCCTAGTTGTGGTTCATATCTCGAAATTCGATGGATGCATAGTGAAAAATTTCCTAGATCCATTTCGGAGCTCAAAATAAAGCAAAATGCCTAACAATATGTGCAAGCGATATAAAAATTCCAGGTGATGTAAAAAATGAGAAAGATTAATAACTTTAAATAAATATGTATTCTAATATTTTCCACAGATTCTATTACAATATTCTTTTTTTTTTCACGTTGAAAACGGAGAAACTGCACTCAGAGAAATATCCTTTTCATTTAAAAGAGTTGCATTAAACCAAAAGTTTTTGCGTTTTCTATATGGCCAACATGATTTGGTGCTTCCTTGAAAAGGAATATAATTTTAAATTCACGCATTTCTTCGGAAATAATATATTTTTCGTTGAAACAGTTTATTCTTTTAAGTGAAAGATATTGATAGTTGATTCAAGTCTTCTTTATTTTGAATTTGAAAACAATGCAGATTGGCAGAAAAGCGTAAGCATCTTGATTCGAGAGGTTTTTCCTTTTTTTCTTATAACACTTACTCATTTTAGACGTAAACGTAAACACAACAAAATACCGTGATCATTTTTAATCGATATGAAAATGAATTATTTCCAAAAACCCATGCACTAAGGAGGGATTTGCCGTTAGAAAGTTGTAAAAATCCTAGCAGTATTGGGAAGTTGGTCGCAGTGACTATCTAGTACTCTAGTATGTTGGCAAAGAAATCATCCCTTTCGATGGCGATGACTCCTATCAGATGCTGATCTGGTGAATATACCAGATTAGTATGTTACGATCGTAGTTTCCACCTTATTTTGTGTGAAATATTATCTGTTACTGGAATGAAATAGGAGATGCGCCATCTATGCGACAATTTCTCTACTACACATAAGTATATCTGCTCATCTGCGTACTATATGGGGAGAAAAACTGCTATACGAAATAAAATGCGTATATTTATTTTAACTTTCATGTAAATATTTAATTAAATTAATAAATACTGCACTAGCTTCAAATAAATCTACTAACCAAATTATTTATTTGATTGAATACAGGAATATTTTTAATATTCCTAAATCAAGTAATAATTTAGTAACTGTAACCAAATGTATGAAAAATGGTTGAAAACAACTAGATCGTTTTTCCCGTGAATAACAGTTTTAAAACCTTCAAACACTATATACTGCTGTAAAGTTCCTTGGTTTATAAGTAAATCATCATTAACTGAAAACATTCCAATTATCTCTGAAATTTCTTTAACCTCGCGCGAAAGAAAATTCACTTTTGTTCATTATTGTTTGTGTATTTGCGACTTATGACGCTGAGAAGATGAATAAAATTAAAATACTTCCGCGTAAAAAAGCACTCACAAGGGAACACCGGCGGGTGTCCCCCTCCGATTTCGATGAAAACTTAACAGATCGAAGAGTACCTTAAAAATAAGAGACACGTATTTTTTTTTTCTCGGCGTATCCGCACGATTTTGGGCTACAGCCCCCTCCAAAGTTTGGACGATTTTTCAATTTTTGCAAATATTTCCTAAATTATAACAGATATTAAATTTTCTTCTTAACATAATTTGCAGCATATTGCATGGTCCTAAGGGTGGCGTCGTCCGTATTCGTAAAAAGTTAATAACGGGGGACGGGGTACCCCGTACCCCCCATTTTTTTTACATTTTTTCTTTTTCTTATTCATCAAAAGAAGGCCGATTTTTACATAGAATACGATTACGAACAAGTTTAGAAAATTAATAATTGTAAAAATAGAAAATAATAATAAGAGCTTCAAAATAATAAACTTGCCTATTGATATACACTCAAATGAACTATAACAGAAAGAAGTTTTTATCCTTAACATAATTTTCCAGCATAATACATGGTCTCAAGGTAGATACCTTCATAAAAAGCTAATAACGGGGGACGGGGTACCCCATACCCCCGCATTTTTTTAGTAATAAGTTTATTCATTATTCATTAAAAAAAAGATTGCTTTTACATAGAAAACGGTGATCTATAATAAATTTAGAAAATTAATAATAATAAATAAAAGAAAAGCACGCGAATTTCCATTGGCAAGACCGTAAACGGAATGCATATCACACATCTCAGCATTCGTGTAATTCATTTTAGAAAACAGAAACTGGCAATAAACTGAATGAATACTCTAACAACTATTGACAAATATTGAAATGACAAATAAGCAATTCCCTCTCAACACAATAGTTTTTGGAGAATCAACTGTGATATTATATCGTGTTAGTCATAGTATATAATTTATTATTAAACATTCAATAACTTTAAAACCAAACTGCTTTGGACATATACTCATATGAACTTTTATGATCAAAATAACCTCAGGAATCAGCTCTTATAGTTTGTCGCACATATTGAGAATAGAAATATTTTTTAATCATACAGCACTGAATTCTGTAAAACTGTTATACAAAGGTTTTTTCCTAAAATCAATAATAGAGCTGTAATCAAATACCAAGTCTTCAGTGCGACACTCTGTATACATTAGCTACATCAATACACGGTTCCTGTATAAAAATGCTCTTCCCCCGCGCTTCCATTTTCATCTGTCAAACTCGCACGACGTAAAAAATTCGCGGAATGCACAAAAAAGCAATTCTCCTCTTTACATATTCATTTCTATTCTTGTGTCGGCTCTTCCGACTTGGTTTTTTTTTATATTTCCTTACGCGGTCCCACTCACTTCTCATACTGTCGAATACAACGGCTCCCATTCGTATTCCTGGCGAAAACGAAGCGCCGCTACCGTCAAACGCTAATTAGGGTTGAGCACCCGTTGCGTTCGCTGCTCTTCGCTCAAATTAGAATTCTTTCCCTCCCTCCACGGCTGGCTGGCGGGTGGGCGGGCAGCGTTTCAAGACCGCGTTGATTATGACGAGGAACGAGGAAGTAAGAGCGCGCCTTTTCTGAGACTCTAATTGCGCTGAGGTTTTATAATAAAGTGCCAGAGAGAGACGGGAGGTTGTTGAGTTTGTTGTATGTGTCTTTTTGCAGTTTTTCTGTCTCGTATTTAATGCTGAAGTGTTGTGCTATTTTATATTGATATAACGTGTAAGTAAGACACCTTATATGTCGTGTCACTCAATCGGAAATCTCCATGCTAAAATATCGCTTCATACGCCTTCAGTGTATTTTCAAAGTTCACACTTTTATCCACAAATAAATGTCAGTATTCGAATATCTGTGAAAGAGATACTTATATTCATTACACTATGTAACACGTTTTTTGTCCTTGAGTAGTAAGCGTTATTTCCAACTTATTTATGCTTCAAAACAATAGAAAAATACTTTTATTCCCCTCTAATTTTGCTTTTGCGACTAGGACAATGAAAATTTGAAATATACCCACATATGTATATCTTATGTCCACTGAAGTATGAGAAATGGGAAAAAATTTTATTGTTGAATTTATAAAAATAAAAGTTGGTGCTTCTTTAAAAACATTATTTATAATTCAAACTTAGTTAAAATGCGTGGTTTTGCTATAAATTAAAAAAAAAATTAATTGTCTTGAGAATAAAACACGCTTGTTTTTAAAGATACCAAAAAGCTCCATTAGCAAAAAGTACTTTAACTCCCTAAATGTGCCAAAATACAAATTTTCAAAGTAGAAATTAAAGAAATGGAATTCTACAAAACAATATGAGCCAAACATTGAAAAAATACTTATTTTTTTTAATTGAAAGTTGGTATTTTGGCATATTTAGGAATTTGAGGTACTTTTTTTCTAATGGAGCTTCTTCATATCTTTAAAAATAAGGGTGATTTATTCTCAAGACAATTTCTTTTTTTTTTCTTTAATTACAGCAAAATTACGAATTTATTTTAACCCCAAATAACTCTAAAGAAGTACTGCCTTTATTTTATAAAATTTTTATAATCAATAATATTTTTTTCTATTTGCGTTCATAAAAACGCAATTGTAACACGCTTTTGCGTATCGAAAAGTGCTTCATTGTGATACGCCTTTTTTCATTTCTATAGGTTGGCTGTATTGAATACATTATGACAGAAAGCAAAATTGACGTTTAATGCATGTGAATTGTAAATACTTTAATCAAAAATTCTATACAAATTTAGTTTACATTGTTATTGTTATGAAACATGGAATTACTGTATACATTACACTGATCGGAACAAGTATCTTGAGCATTGTATTGTTATGCCAGGCAAATTCTCGTAACAAAGTTTTGCTGATTATGTTATTGGCTTTAATGGTAGACTCTTGTGATTGAGAATCATTCGATGATATAACTCTAGAATGACCAGATGTACTTGGCCCTGATAAGTTGTGCGCTACAGCCACTTTACTTTTCATAGATGTTTCGATGTAACCTCAGCTACCGCAGATGACTTCCATCCACCATGACGTTTTATAGTCAGCAAATCACTGCCTGCGTCTGCTAAGTGTGTAGCACTAGAACGTCTGAAGCAATGTCCAGTATAAAGCTCTGAATTGGGCAATTTTAGAAAATCAGCTATTAATTTAGGCATTTTGCCAATCGTATTAATTCCAATCGGGGACGATATACAATAACCATTGCGATATGTAAGGAAGAATCTTGAATGATTAATATTTTTTAGTCGCAGGGCGACATATTTTTTAATTAAAGTAATCCATCTTTCATCCGTAATTGCAAAAACTCTTACGATATTATTTTTTGTTTTAGGTACTGTCACCAAAATAATATCACTCTTAAATTCTAAATCATGTATGGACATATTTGTTAATTCATCTCGTCTACAGGCACTGTGTAACCCATTATTAAAACGATCTAAAATTAAATACATTACATAAAAAATTACATTTTGCAAATAATATCGTACCTTTATTGCTAAATACAATGCGTCAGAACCTTCTTCTATAAATTTATTAATATCTTCAATGCATAAAATTTTAGATTTCTTAGCCTCGTATCCCTCAGAGAATCGTTTTAAATAGGCTTGTAATTTAATATATTTTGATATGTCTGTATTTTTATAAATGGAAAAGCAAGAACGAAGCATGGAATACATAGACCATAAGGTAGAAGATTTCTTATTTTTACCTTGTAATTCAAAATATGCCAATAAAATGTTTTCAGATATTGTGTTGACATTATTCTGTACAGCCATAGTTTCAAATTGATGGTAGCATTTTCATATACTGCTTTTGATTTTTCGGTAATAAATTTATGACGGCGTTATCCGCAATTTCACCGCAGTTGTGGTGGCGTACAAGATAAACTTGTCTCAGTATCACTCATTTTTTACAGTTTACAGAGACTATATTATGAAATATATTGTTTAAACAATTAAATAGCCGAATTTGAATTTTGAATTCGTCAAATGTCAATCGTATGTCATGTGACCAACTTCATATAGAAATAAAACTCAACATTTTAATGAGATTTTTAATTAAGTATTGTATTATCATTTATAATGCAAAATAGAAAAAATAGTATAAAGGACTCGTTTCATAAGGCTTTTTGTCGCACTCGTTCATTAGAAACATGCCTCGGCTCGTTTCTAAACTGAACTCGTGCGACAAAATCATGCTTTGAACTCGTACTTAATTATATAGTTTTTTGCCCCCATTAGTCTCATATTTAAGTGGACACAGTGTATATCATCAATATTTTCTTCTTACGGGCGAGCTTTTTATGTGCAGTGGTGGCATCAGCACCTTTAGAGGGTCTACCAGTGGCTCCCATTTGATATTGTTTTCCTCTATAGAAAACTCTGTCCTCTGTGGCCAGTCGCGCTTGTTGTAGTGTGCACTGGTGTCCTTGCTGTCCCAAAGACAAAGATAACATGGGAATTTGTGAACCACCTTGCAGATCTATGAGGAATGAAACCATTTTAAAGTCGCCGATGACCTCCCACCCATACCTGTCATACTTCAAAACTTTCAGCAAGGTCTTGATGTTAAAGTAATCCTCTTTGAGGTGCACTGAATAACCCAGGAGAAGAGATGGAAAGTTATTACCATTATGCAGCAGTACTGCTTTGAGGCTTCTTAAAGAGCTGTCAATGAAGAGACACCACTCATTTGGTTTATAGGCGTTTCCAATTGCCTCAAATAACCCAGTCACATCGTGGCAAAAGCAGAGTCCATCTAGATAGGTGAGAAAGCTAGAAAAAGTTTGGTGACGCTTTCTCTGATCTACGACTCTCACAGTTTCGTCCAGCAACTTCCACTGCTTCAGCGTAGAGGTCAAAATCTCAGCATTGGACTTGGAGAGTCCAAGATCCCTAACTAAGTCGTTGATGTTGTTGGTTGGGGTAGTATGGGCCTCTCTCATCATCTCCATATATGAAATCGTCATCTGATTCTACAATATTTTCTTTACACTCCCACTCGCTGTTGCTGATTGAAGACGCCTGATCTATCTTAGGAGTAGGTAATGGAGCTGAGGGCCTGTGTAATACTGGGGCATGGATGAAGGAAGATCGGATACATGACAGCAGTGTATTTTTGCCAGTACGGGCGTTTGGAGGTCCACAATGCAAAAGTAGCAGTTGCTTGAGTGGTTAGTGGGTTCCCGCCAAATGCTTGGATTGCAAATCTCATGGATCTCTTTTCTCCCTATACATCTCTTGTCTTAATAACACTGACCACAAACATAGCAAAACGCGTCTGCTTCATGTTTAGCAACCTCTTGAAGCCATCATCTAATTAGAAAATAGGTATAAGTAAATGAGAAGTACATATACACACCGTTTTGAGCGCTGAAATCGTGGGACGAGTCTATTATATCAGCTTTAGGAGTGTACACGTTTTAAATGGAGGGACGTTGGAACATTGAATCTATCAACATTTAAAATAGCGCTTGAACAATATGGCAATAAATTATCAAAGTAAGTTGATTGGTTGAGCCATCTTCGTTGTGATATTTTCGTTCTGTTTTCAAAAAAAAAAAAAAAAAAAACAAATCTAAAACCGAAAATGCAAATACTTGTCACTTTGACAGATATATTTATTGTCATTCCTATCGTAAATGAATTCACTCCCGTGCCTGATGCCTTTAGTTCCCGTATTCTACGTCGACGACATAATATGTACTTCTCATTTTGGGTTTGCTTGTAAATTTTAAATATCATTGGTCTTGGTCACAAAAGCAAAGTTTGTGGGAAATAATCGACTGTTTTTATACTTTTCTGACATAAGAAAATAGGAAATGACAGTTACAACCCAAAGACAAAAAATTAATAGAAATTGTTACATAGTGTTATCTATGTATATACATCAGATATTATTGAGTCAGGGTAGTCTCTTTCACTGGACAAAAAGCCCTCTATTTCCAATATGCATATTTAAGGGAAGATATGAATAATGCATCATGTCGATGGAGTTCATTATTTATCGAGTTATAATACCACAGTTGGAGCTGCGGTGGCAAGTTAATATTCAATTTAATAACGCATTTTCAAAGGACATCGTTTACCGAGGCACATTAAGGTAGGATATTACCTTCATTATACCACTTCATCCAGTGGCAATTACTCTAGCCTGTAGCTCGATACAAACAGAGCGGTAATAGCAATAATAATAATAGTAATGATTTGTATGTTAATGGAGTTTGGAGTGTAGATTACGTTTCACCTATGAGCGGGGGTTTAAAGCTATACTGTACTAACTTAATTTTGGGAGAGTTAAACTATATTCGACTTGCGTACGCCGGAATGTTCACGAGGGCACACGACATTAAAATATAATACCGTACTTTCAAATATTTTCCTGATTAGAGTGGGCTGTTTTTTTAAGTAAATTCTTTAGTAAGATTGACGACACTGGACTTTTCAATTGTACCTCAAATTGTGACAGCTGTCAATGACCGACAAACCAAAATTAGAAACGGTTGCATTTGCTTGTATTATTTTATTGGAACATGTTAGAATTACAACATAAGACATTTATTATGGAAAGTTACTTTAGAACTGGTCGATAATTATATAAGGGAGAATGGATTTATTCCATTAATCAGCGCAGGCAGGATTTGCGACAACAGTTTCCTAATCTGGCAGTTACTTACGCACAGACTTTAAGTTATGTTCATGCTTGTATTGACAAGGTTGATGCACAGATGGCTGAGATCAACATTTTCTGTATTAATATAATGGAAATATTGGCTATTTTACTTATGATTTTTTTATATTTAACATATATAACATAGCGATATATACAGTGTGTCGTTAAGAAAAGAAAATTCGAAATATTTGCATTCGAAAGCTTCAGTGCATTTTGTGCCAATATCGTAATTTTTAATTCTTAAAATACAAAGTTGGCTTATCCATCTGACAGCTATCATTATTTATGCTTGTGAAGCTTGTATCAAAAAAATGCTAAGCAAATAGCCTTATCTTTTTCTGTCTTATTTGTACAAGAATAAGTAGTAATAAAAAATGCCAAGGCATGATGATTTTTCAAATAGTGAAATGCGAGATATGATTTGCGTTTGTGCTCAAACAGATTTTAATGGACTTGCTGCAGTCCGGATTCTAACAGAAAAATAATACATTTGTTGTTAATAAGTAGAGACCGGATTATATGCAAAGTGCATATATTTATTTTTTGCATAACTGTAAACGTATTACACTAATTGAAGTTAATTAGCGCTAATTAGTGATTGCATAGATTGCATATTTAGGCATTTCTATGCATACTTTTATAAAAGTTGCATATATTGCATATTTAAGCTTTTTCTTATCCTTTCTATTAGTAAAAATTCCTAGTAATTCCTAATGTAGATCGACAACCGACAATTCTCAGAACGATAAATCTTTTACATTGGTTTTCTAATGCTTTTTTCCAAGAACTGCATATGTTTAATTTCGCCTAGCAGAAGGGATGTGGTAAATACGTTTTATTATTATTAATTCCCAAATAAACTATTCATTCATTGAATATCTTTGAGCGAAACAGCATGTAATTGTGTTTACGTTTAAATACTGTGCGTACATACAATGAGTATAGCGAACAAAATTGCTTTATGGATTAAGCCATATTATGAACTGGTAAAGGATGGCGACAAAATATTTTGTCGAGCCTGCAATAAACTGGTAAGTTTAATTTTACTAAAAGCTTTACAATTGTTTTTAAATTCTTTAACTTTTAATATAAAATGACAATTGTTTTTGTTGTAGGTGTCTTCTGAGAGAAAATACATGATGATCACACCACGCTAAAACTCCATCACATATTGGAAATGTGAAAAACTAAAGCGATCCATGTGTGCAGCATCTATACGTCAATGTGTAGCATCAACTTCACGAAACTCAGAACAAGAAGAATATAATACGATCTGTGTAACGCATTAATTTCGTCTAACATACCATTAGCAAGATTGAACAATGTTAATTTGAAATCAATTCTGCAAACATAATGTGCCTGACGAAAATACCTTACGAAAAAATTATGTCACATCTTGTTACCAGCAAACAATAGCAGAAATTCAACAATTGGTAGAGAATAATTTTATTTATATCATGGTAGATGAAAGTACGGATAAGTGTGGCCGTTATATTGCCCATTTGTTAATAGGAATTCTTCATGAAGATATTGTAGGTAATTATATTTAATTTATTGTAAAGAACTTCAAAAACAAATAATGTGACAATGCCCAATTCTTTCAGAAGGTTTATCTTTTTACCTGGAAGCATACCTTGTGAAGAAATTTTACTAATGTTGTCCGACGCTGCACCATACATTTAATTTTTTTTTTATAGTAACATTATTCATACCACTTGTTTAGCTCATGGGTTCAATCGTGTAACTGAAGACATTAGGAATCAATTCCCTTTGATTAATGATTTAATTAGCAATGTCAAAAAAGCATTTTTAAAAGCACCTGTACGAATCCAATTTTATAAGGAGCGACTTCCCGATGTTAAGTTGCCTCCTGAACCGATTATTACGAGATGGGTACATGGTTAGAGGCTGCAATTTTTTTTTCGCGATAATTTTGAAGAATAAAAAATGTAATTCTTGAAATCACTGCTGACTGCATTGCTCTAGAAAATTGTAAAAGGATAGTAACATCAACAGAATTGCTACAAAACCTTTTGTGTTTTAAGTCAAATTATAGCTTTGTTTCAAGTTCCATTTGTAAACTAGAAACACAAAGGATGTCGCTCTCGGAATCAGTCGAAATAGTAGACGAATTTGATATGCTATATAAGAAGGTTAAGGGTACAATAGGTAATTCTATATACGATAAATTTAAAAAGGTGATAAATAAAAATGCGGGGTATTTGAAATTAAAGAAAGTTAAGAAAATTTTGGAAGGTGAAACAGTAAACACGATTTCGACTTTAATTTTAGTTTAGAATGTATTGCAGTAAGTTAAAAAAAGGAACCAATTACATCTGTGGATGTTGAAAGAAGCTTTTCTATTTCGAAACATATGTATTCTGATAGAAGACAAAACCTTCTTTTACTCAATTTTGAAAAACATTTAATTATAAATTGTTTTAGAAATATGTTGTGAAAAAATTTTGTGCGATAAAATTAATGTTTAAATTTCTGCTCTTATTTATTTTATGTAAAAATTTTGCATATTGTCGCAATTTTTTTGCATATATGCGCCCCAGGTTTAGGCATATTTTCTCTAAAATCGATGCATATATATGCGCATATACTCCAGTTTTTCTTTGCATATAATCCGCTCTCTGTTATTAAGTGTAAAAACAAAATCATCACTGACACCTTTTTTTACCGTATCTACTTCTGTATTGGATTGCAAAAAAGTTCTATCACATATATCTACACAAAAAAAAGAACAACAAAACTGTTTCATTATTCATTTGTTCCCCATTGTAAAACAAAATATAGTTACAGAACTCCACACCCAGAATCAGTAACGACCACAACAGCAAAAAAAAAAAAATTCGTCAAATTCATTTGCAAACTTTGCACACCTCGGCACATCACAACACGCAACCCATTCAAAATTTATACAAAAGCCCCATCGGCTGTTCTCTCCACGTTCCCCAGTGTCGCCCGTTAGATAACACACATTCAACGGTATTTTATCACGTGCTGCGGAGACACGCGAAACAAAACCTCCACCTCCCCTACTAACCTGCTGCGATAGCCTATCCAGATGCAGCGTCACATTGATGCTGGAAGTCTCGCTGTAATAGACTGTGTATCCCCAAGCGCTGCCGCACCATTTTCCACCGGGCGGGGGTCTGTTGGCCTCCCTGATTGATATGTAGCCGTCGGGACAACCCTCCGAGGTAAACGACTCGAAGGTCCCGACCGAAAACGATTCGAAGGACAGCTGGAACACAGGCAAGCAAATGAATGAGTTTCGGCCCCGGCTTATATTTGTATTTCTCTCTGTTTTGTATATGTGTATGTGTGACGGGTTTCTTTTTATTCCGGAGGTTCGGTTTTTCATTTTGGGAGCGGAAACTCGGGGGAAAAGGTCGTCTTTCCGCGTTTTATTTTTCTAAATTAAAAATCACCCTCTTTTGGAGGAACTCTGACGTGGAAAAAGGGAAAGATTGAATGGTCGAAAAACAATTTGCAATTCTAAAGATTCGGGATTTCGCGAAACTGTGCGGATGTAATGTTTTTGTTATTTTCCCCAAAAGAAAAAGAAATCTAACTTTTCAAGGTCCTAGAAATGCTTATCAGTGAAGCATAAGACGTCATTAAGAGCGGGCCTTAAAGAATGATTGTGAAAAAAGCCGATAGAGGCACTGCAATCGTTTATCATTTAATTCTAAGATGCACGCTTAAAAAAATTTACACTTTCACACGGCTTGGACCTGTGAGGCCCAGAGGGATGTAATTACAAAAAAGAAATGTTTAATGTCATTTTATTTTTACTTAATTTATTACTTGACCAAATATAGAGTTTTTATTGACAAACAGCCTAAAATAATAACACTGCGTAGGCTTTCACGGCCGGTGTAACTATAACTAACAGCTTCTTGCGGGTTTCGCCGTGTGTCAAAACTTTCGTTCGACGTTTTCGTTGTTCATAACTGACAGCTTCTCAGGATAACTGAACTGATCTCCATGGTCCAAACATTCTTCTTATATACGCCCCTGGTGCATCCAACCGTGTTAAGTTTCCGCTCCATTGACCGTGACGGTTCGTAGTAGGCTGTTCCACGTGTTGCTAAGGTGGTACCCTTCTTCTCTGTTAACGTTTTATTCTTCTCTATTTCTATGGCTTCCCTGATGAGTCTTTTCCGTAGTTTTGGTGGTACTATTACTTTTGACATTCTTGAAAATCCATTTGTGTCCGGTGTCGTGCATGTGTTCTGCCACCGCTGATTGCTCGGTCCTCTTAATCTTGCGTCCCTCTCGTGTTCTTTTTATTTTATGTCGATGGCCTTCCGGTTTGTCCGACGTAGCACTGTCCGCATTGGCATGTTATCTTTGTAGATTACCTTCTGTGCGCCCTTGGGTATCTTATCCTTTGCGGTCGGTAGATACTGCTGGATCGACGTTGCAGTCCCGAAGCGTACTTGTTACGTACGTTTCTTCAAAATTCAGCCTACTTTTCGGTGACTCCTGCTATGTAAGGTAAACACGCCATCCCTCTTCGTGGTTCTAAAATTGTCATCAATACCTAAGCAGATGCAGAACAGATTGCTTACAAGAGCCGGCGAGACCCACCCAGGCTGTATGGAATACCAAAAGAACATAAAGAAGAGTGCCATTAAGACCGATTGTAAGCAAACATTGGATCACCGACCTACGATTTGCCTGCGAAATATTTACTAACTTACTAAAAGCGAATTCGAAACATTTCGTGGATATTCTGTCAACGCTAAAGACTGAACCTACAGACATTTTAGTAAGTTTCGACATTATATCGCTATTCACTAACAATACCACGGAGACGCACTGGCCTTACTTCCAGAACTTGGACTACAAGAAGACATAATTGAATTAGTGAAACTGTGCTTATCCACGACATACTTTTGTATGAAGGAAAATACTACGAGCAGAAAGAACGGAACAGAATGGGAAGCCCTTTATCACCAGTAATAGCCAACTTGTTATGAAGCATTTGAAGAAGAAGCCCTAAGTCCAGCGATATGAAACCCAAGTGTTGGCTGCGATATGTCGACGATATTTTTGTAATATGGCACCACGGAGAAGAAAAACTACAACAGTTCTTGGAACACATAAACTAACAGCACGCAGCCATCAAGTTTACCATGCAGAAAGAACAAAATGGAAATCTCCCTTTCCTGGATGTTATGGAGAAGAAAACAGAAGAGGAATGCTACACACCACGCAGTATTAGAAAGAAGACGCACACCGATAGATATCTGCATGCAAGATCTCACCATCATCCGATGCAGAAGAAGACATTAATATAAACATTGCTATCCAGAGCCGAAACCATCAGTGACGAACAACATCTTACCAGTGAAAAGATACATTTGGAGAAAGCACTAAAGAAGAATGGTTACACTGACATCGCCATAAAGAGAGCCACTAAGAAGAAGACGACACTGGAGACAACTACAGAACCACGAAAGGGATGCGCGTACCTTACATAGCAGAGTCACGGAAAAAGTAGGCGAATTTTGAAGAAACGTAACGTACAAGTACGCTTCGGACTTGAACGTCGATCCAGCAGTATCTACCGACCGCAAAAGGATAAGATACCCAAGAGGGCGCACAGAAGGTATCTACAAGATAACATGCCAATGCGGACAGTGCTACGTCGGACAAACCGGAAGAAGAGCCATCGACATAGAATTAAAGAACACGAGCGAGACGCAAAGATTAAGAAGGACCGGCAATCAGCGGTGGCAAGAACACATGCACGACACCGGACACAAAATGGATGTAAAGTTAATAAACTACCCCAAGAACTATGGGAAAAAGACTCATCAGGGAAGCCATAGAAATAGAGAAGAATAAAACCGTTAACCAGAGAACGAAGGGTGGACAGCAACACGAAGTTAGCTCTACGAACATTCACGGTCAATGGAGCTGAAACTACACGGTTGGATGCACCAGGGGCGTATATAAGAAGAATGCCGGACCATGGAGAATCAGATCAGTTATCCTGAAGAAGCTGTCAGTATGAACAGCGAAATGTCGGGCGAAAGTTTTGACACACGGCGAAACCCGCAAGAAGCTGTTATAAATAACATTACTTTTTACATACAGTCTTAAATTATGTGGTATAATTTCCTCATAGACATTTCGGATAGCTTGAACATATATGAAGACGATTTGTAAGTACTGTATTTTTTAGGCGTGAATAGATGAAATAATCCATAATTGCCAAAACCGGAGATCGTGGTGGAACATCTACTATCCGACTGTCAGAGTATTCATGCAATAATTCTATCGTTTCCATTGTCTTGTATGTATTATCTTGGTGGAAATATTCCTCGCGGAGTTCATCATCCATGTAATTGATTTAAAAATAGTTGTAATAAATCATTACGATATCGTTTTAATGGTCTACTACTACCTGGTTTTCGGGACAGACCCTCTTTCAAGGAATTTTGCCACTGATTCTTGTCAATCAATTGCCGCAAACTGTTTTTGAGTGTTGGTAAACCAATGCAGTACATGCACTTGACATCACTATCAGCATGATATTTTGAACTTACTATATATATACTTGTACTGTTTAAAATAAAGTTTTCCAAAGAAGAATTACTTAATCTGGCGCAGGTACTAGAAGAATTTGGCGGAAACTGTTTTCTGATTTCACGGATAAATCTTCAACGTGAAAAAGAAACCTATAGTGTGCACTACCAATGCACACAAATTCCGTAAATTATTCAACGTATAGCCCTTTAGGAAGCGGCAACGCGTTCCCAATCTACGGCACGATATACGATTTGTAGCAATTACGTTCACGAAGACAGGTGCCCATAAATCCACGCTCATTCCGACCTAGACAACATTAATCAGCGGCCCTTCGAAGTTCACAACAACGGCCAGTTCCGGTACCGTGGTGGATTGATCAATAGGTTGTGAATATTTTCTGGGGAGGGCACGCGAGCCGTGGCACGGATTGGTATTATTGATCCATTGGAAAGTAGTTTATTAATTCCGTCAGGAAGGCATTGTGTGGTTCGCCCCTGGGCGCGTTTATATGTTATCGAAGGTGCGAGTTGTACAGATTGGGAATCTTTAGCTAATTGAGGAAAGGCTACGGTATGAAATTTGGGTTTAATGAAATCTTGCAGGACTATGTAAAACACATGGCTTCTGATTTGGTTAGCGGTTTTAGGGGGTGAGATTGCCCTTTGAAAATCGGAGATTTTTTAGTATTTCCTTAGATATTTCTATTTTAATTTTTATTTGGTATATATGTGGAAATGAATAAAACAACTACAGGGTTAATATAAAGTCCCGGAACGATGGTAAAGCTTTATTAGTTGAGAAGGTATTTCTTTGAAATTTGGTATGGATATACAGTTAATATTTGTGTGTTTGTACTGCTGGATCGACGTTGCAGTCCCGAAGCGTACTTGTACGTTACGTTTCTTCAAAATTCGGCCAACTTTTTCGGTGACTCCTGCTATGTAAGGTAAACACGCCATCCTCTTTTCGTGGTTCTGTAGTTGTCTCCAGTGTCGTCTTCTTCTTAGTGGCTCTCCTTTATGTCGATGTCAGTTAAACCTTCTTCTTTAGTGCTTTCTCCAATGTATCTTTTCTCTGCGTAAAGATGTTGTTTCGCACTTGAATGGGTTTCGGCTTCTGGATAGCAATGTTTGTATTAATGTCTTTCTTCTGCAATCGGATGATTGGGAGATCTTGCATGCAGATATCTATCGGTGTGCGTCTTCTTTCTTAAATACTGCGTGCTGTAGCATTCACCTTTTTGTTTTCTTAACCATAACTCCAGGAAATGGAATTTCCATTTTATTCTTTCTTCCAGGAAAACTGATGGCTGGATGCTGTGAGTTTATGTGTTCCAAGAACTGTTTGTAGTTTTTCTTCTCCGTGTTGCCATTAATTACAAAAGTAGTCGTCGACATATCGCAGCCAACACTTGGGTTTCATATCGCTGGAACTTAGGGTTCTTCTTAAAATGCTTCCATGAAACAAGTTGGCTATAGAAGAATGTCGGACCATGGAGAGAATCAGTTCAGTTATCCTGAAGAAGCTGTCAGTATGAACAGCAAAACGTCGACGAAAGTTTGACACCGGCGAAACCCGCAGAAGCTGTTAGTTTATAGCATGAAACAAGTTGTCCGATGTTTATCACGGTGTTACATCACTATCTTTTTCGTTTGTTATATTTTTGATGATGGCGTGGATATGTGACCGTCAAACGCTCTTTGGAAGAGTTCGCACATTGTTTAATTACTTATCCGTTATCGCCAAATTAAGTTTAAAAAGTATGATTTGCCGGACAATTCAGAAATACGAAGCATTTCGCCAAGTAAATGATTTACATCGAACTGGACGTCCAAGATCAGCAACCGATGAAGACACCAGTCTGAATGTTTTACTTACAGTTCAAGGATATCCTCACGTGTCTACAACGGAATTGAGACAAATCCATAATATTTCATAAAAATCATCTCATAAAATTCTACAATGCACCTTGTTCAAGAGTTGTTGGAAGATGATCCAGATCGCAGACTTCATTTTTGTGAAATAATGACAGAATTTATCAGAGAACAGCCTAATTTTGTGAATCAAATTGTCTTCTCTGATGAAGCAATATTTTGGCTCAATGTCAATAAGCATAATTGTAAACAAATGAAAACCCTCAATGGATGAAGGAAGTGCATATTATAGCGTCAAAATTCAGTTCATTATGGGGTAATTTCTAATGATAAAGTTGAACGGTCACCCATAATTGCCTGCTACTATTTACATTACTCTGTTATAAAGTATTACTTATCTTCCTTTTTTGAGTTGGAACATTTTATCTAATGGATATATACTTTTTAATTTACTTTGTTATATTCCTTGTAGATAATTATCTAAAAAAAAGTTCTTCACTATTTTCTATTATTTACATATTTTATGAATTTATCTAATGGATATATACTTTTTAATTTACTTTGTTATATTCCTTGTAGATAATTATCTAAAAAAAAGTTCTTCACTATTTTCTATTATTTACATATTTTATGAATTTCGCACTTTTTTAAAACATAGGTAGGAAGTAGGTGGGGTTGTGTAAAATACACGAAAAGACACTACTGAAAGCAACATTGAATATCCTTATATTTATACCTCACGTGATTCCATAGCAAACCATTCGTACATACTGCTGTGGTTAGACAACCCATTTCGCTGAGTGTATTTTAAGTTGCATAGTTTGCTTGTTATGGTTGTTTTCTTTGCTTAAACAGTTTTTTTTCGAAATTTACCGAGAATTTTACATAATTTTATTCTTCTGTTTTAATTAATTTAGTTGTAAGAGTTTATTGTATCATTTTAATTTTATTTAGTGTTAGTTTTTTTTTAAATTATTCCATTCATTTAAATTGTCTATTGGTTCGCTTGTGCTATTTTTAATGCCGGATTCTATTCAATATTGTCGTATGTTATAACGTTCTGGTTGTACAGTTTCTTCTGTAATTAATTTGTCAAATAAGGAATTTTATTCGTAATAATGTAATGTATTGACGTGTTATTACGTAGTAGATATAAGATCAATTATTATTTTTTTGTTTAGGAAGATATATTTTAGTTTTTTTCTCTCATTTTATTTTAAAGAGTTAATTTTCACTTTAAAATCAGTTTTGCATATTTCATTTATTTCAATCAGTACACAGCAATACGTATTCAAAACAAGCATCGGTCTGTGCATTAGGTTACGATGGGAGCCGACAGCCTGTCGACATTTGATTGTTAAGGAAAAATGAATATTTCTGTTTCGGGCGTTATTATTAGTCCAAATCCAAAAATTCAAAAAGTTTTGTCATTAAGATATTGGTGTTCAAATGCGTCGTTGAACCGATTTCGGAAATTATTTTTAATAACAAAATTATAACATTTAAAAATTTAAATACATCATAAATAAAAAAAAATAAAACGTTGGCGCAATTTCAAACATTATTTTAAGACAAATACAGTTTAAAATTTAAAAATCGATCGTATCGTTTTCCCAAAAAGCGCGGAATTTTCCGATATATTTATCTTTATCGCACACTTTCAGATTCGCTTTAAGGAAACAAAAGTGAAAGCTGTATCGAGGGTATGAACCACCTTGCACAAATGCTGATAATTTTAGATCATAAAAATATCGTAAGTCTACAACAACTTATAAAACTTATTTTTCCTGCCCCGAATTCTCTTTCCTAAGGAAACATCCTGTACATAGAAAGTAATCTTGTTTTATTGGACTGAAAACAAAATCGTCCAATATATATCTCCTGCACCTCCAATAACTGGATAGTTCACTTCGAAATTGTATTCATCGTGATGGAAAACAATAAAAGCCTTTTTTTACTCTCTCACCTGCACTAATTCTCCAAACACCTTGCCACCGGCGGTGAAGTTTAGGAAGCATAAAAAGGGCAAATGCTTCTCGCCGGGTCGCTTCACCTCCAACTCGTACGTCCTACCTACCTCTCCGTAGTAAGTGTGATTGCAAGCTGCGAACATGAAAAGAAAGTCATTAGCGAAAGAAGGAACGAGAGCTCGCAATTAGGTGGCTACAAAATGATGACCCAGTTCGTTATTGAACCGAAATGAATTAGAAGCGGTACAGCTATTTCTTTGGGTTTATTTCTATTGTTATTTTTAGCTAGAAAAAAAATGGATACATATATAAAAGCCTAACAAATATTTAGTTGAGCTAGTAGTAGATTGTCAGCAATTATATTCTAATGAACATGTTCATGTTTGGACGTAACTACAAGTAATATCTTATTGATACAGTTAATAATATAAAATGAGAACATGAACTGGAATAGGCAACCGAGAAAGAAACCAACATTAGATTTTTATACAGAATGCTCAATTACAAAAAAAAAAAACTTAAAATTATCTCAAAAATGCTTCATTCACACTGAGAAAAATGGGCTAAGTAATGTGTTTACTCGATAAAAAATTATTTACAATAGATAAAGTTTTACTTGGAACTATTCTCGTTAATTATACTGCAAACTAAACACAGTTTCCTGAATGCAATTGTTACTGTAAATAGTGCTTTTATTACGGGGGCTATGTACAACGACGTAACTGACTATTTGGTAAGTTAACGTATTACTTATGGACTACTGTCGACTACTACGCACACGGTTACACTGTGAGAAAAATGTCCAAATGAACAATATAATTAGCATTTTGTATTACTGGCAATTATAGTTTTTAATAAGTACGATTAAATAGTTATTCGTGATTAATCCGCCATGCATTTAAAGTGAGTAAAGTAAGTTTTCTAACACTGTGATATAGTCTCAAGTACTAAAATATATTAGCAGGCATTAAATATTTCATATGCAAATCACAACATATATCTACAACTAATAAACGCAGTTATTTGGCAATCTATTAATTAGTATAAATAATAACATTAATAGACATAAATAAAAACTAATTGAAGAATAATGGTGAGTGAGTTAGGGAAACTACTAAAATTTTATATTGTTGGTGTTCGGGTACAATCGATTGCAACCGACAGCATTTCTAGGGCATGTTGGTTTATTGGTTATGTTGTGCTTGTTCCTGGTTCGTATAACTACATTAAACATTCATACGTATTTATTTGTCTTAGAAAGGTGCTGCCAGCTACCATTTATTTTCTAATTCGCGGAGTGACAAAGTAGGACAATTAAGCTGCAGTGATAGTGTATGGATTGTGTTGCAGTTATCTTTTACGCTAAGTTGTAAGTTATAATAAGTTATATTTTTATAAAGATGGTAGCATTATTTTTAGAATATTTAATGCTTTTCTAAGATTTTTAGAATATAGCAATATGTTCTGCATGTATAAATGTACCTATATACCTAAAAACAATAAAGTATGTTATTGTTTAATGTAGCAGTTTTATATTAATTTTACACACCTCAATAATTTTAGTACCTAAATATTATAAAAAAATTATATATATGATCGCCGCTGATGAAATATAGTCCTTTTGAGGTGAATAAACAACTATTATTCAACTTATTCTAAACTGCCTACAGTGTATTCTGTGTAATAATTAACTAGATTTTATTCTTGTATTTGATCTGAAGAGGACCAATACTTAATGAAAATCATTGAAGTCTGGCAAAATCTGTTAGAATAACTATACAAATAAATAATTTATTTGTAGTACGTGTTATTCTACCATACATATCACAGTTTAGTTATGATAAGTAAATACGGTTAAGTAACAGTAGCATTCACTATAAGTAATATGGATATTTACACCACACACAATAACTACAGTATCTAATACCAGCAAAACCAATATTAACTCCAAATAATGCAAAACATTTGGAACAAATGTTGTTTTTCATTTACCAGGAAAATTAATATTATTTAGGGCCAGTCATCATTTTTAGAAACATGACTTTACTTGATGCAAACAGTTTAGTCATTTGTCACATATACAAATGAATATTTTAGTTGCCAATACTAAATTTTCACTTACGGTTGGTAAATTTTTTTCCCAGTGTAGAAGTAACAACAATGCTGATCGCTATTAAACTTATGTATTTTCTTAAATATGTAACAACTTGCCACAACTATCATTATTTGAGTTTTGCTGCCACCCCGTAATTTTTTTACTAATCCTGATTGGCTAATGCGGCGGAGTAATGAAATAGTCCCCGAGACGGCTACGCGCGCAGGCGCGAGCTAGCGTCAAGAAAGAGTTACGGACGTGGGAAAAGGTCGTCGAAAAAGGGTGGGCAAGGAGTACGGCCATTGTAGGCCAGTTGGAACGTAAATATATTAAAAATACCGGGTGGGTTAACTCAAGGCCCCATCCGTATAAAGAATCCCAGCGAAAGAAGAAGTACCGAGCTTATAAGCAATCGGATGTTTCAAGATTGCAGTTTTAAACCACGTCGTGGTAATTTAATTCCCATCATTGTGATGATATCTGCGCCCGTGATGAAGTCTAAAGTGTTGATGCCGTATGCTAGCATGCGCCAGTGACAGTCCAAGTGCCACCTGCAGTAGGGATATCCCGACGAAGTAGCCGTTTTTGAGGCGATCATCGAACATAACCGCCACGTACGCTGACAGAGGATCAACTCGCCGAGACAACGCCCAGTGCAAAGAACTAACAGAAGCCGCAAGTTTACCGCCTAGGTATATTATTTCTTTGTGTTATTAGTTGTAACTTCAAAGCCATATTTCCTTTGTCCTTTGGTTAGATTTCAATAATGTGCAATAACTAAAATATCGTTTCAAGGGGACACCCATTTACCTTATCCTATTATTTGCTTTGTTCATTTTTTCATTATTACGAATATATTTATGAGTCATTATATAGTAAATTGTTTAAAAAAACTGTTGTTAAAGTAAAACCAATATCTTTCATTCATATCAGGTAGTCGCTGTGTTTGTCCTATACAAAATAAAACTATTACTAATAATACTGCTTTTTTTCTTAAATAATAAGTATTATGTACACTTCTCACAGGAAAAATCGGGACACCAGCAATTCAGAATTTTAAAATTTCTTGATTGTAAATGCAACTTTCGGAGGACGTATTCACTTATCATAGTCATAAATCACTTAATTATGTATATTGCTGCGATCAAAGGTAACGACTAGAAATTTAAACAGAAAAATAAATATACAGAGAAGAAGGGTTTATATATAGAATAAACAAATCCGAGTTTTGGTGGCGGCGTTTCCTTTAGAAATACTAATGAAAAAAAAAATACATAATAATAAAAAGAACTCTTGAATAGACGGCTTCATTTAGAGAGATATATGTATTTAACTTGTTTGATGTTATGTAGAGATAATTCTTTTTTAAGAAAACATGTGGTGATGGGATTTTATTATTTAATATTATGTTACTTGTTAGTGCTGCTTTGATATTAGTTACTTACTTGGATTTATACTCGCGAGTATTAGTTTAGCAATAGACAATATGTCAGTCAGCCTCCTCAGTTTTGGGATAATGTGATTATCACAGATTTAATGACTACACTATTATTGATGTATTAATTACTATTGTTGTTTAATATTCTTGAATATTGTATTACTATAAAGTTTCGTTCTATCTATAAAAAAATTCCAAAACCAGGTTTAAGATTATTTATAAAATTCTTAAATAAAGCAATTAAGTTCGCAAAGAAATTATTTATTTTATGAACCCTCCGTTTATTGTATTTTAATATATTAATAAATAAGGAAATATATTTTAGCTATCGCCTGTGTAATCTGACGTCGTTGATCTATTTTCTTGACATATGGCCAACATTGGGTCTCTTTACAAACTGTCTTTATGTAGCACAGGTTTATTAACAATTATTTAAAATATTATTGGATTTATAATACATAACAAACATTGTAAGAAAGCATATTGTTCGTCAATCTTAGTTAGTGCTAAAATATTATTTTTGAATTTGATACATTTAATACTTTTTCGTTGCTACTGCTGAAGGTGTGTTACAGACCAAAGTGTTAGCTTATTTCATAAAATAGAACGACATTGATTACACAGGCGATAGTTAAGATATATTTCTTGAAAATACAATAAACGGAGGGTTAATAATATAAATAATTTGTTTGCGAAATTAATTGCTGTAAAAATGTTGTAAATAATCTTAAACTGTTTTTGGTAATTTTTTAAAACATAGAAAAATCTTTTGTAGTAATACAATATTTAAGAATACTAAACAACAACAATAATGAATACATCAATAATAATGAATGTTGTGTGTGTAATTAATCAATGTGAAAATCACATTGTTCAAAAACTCAGGAGGCTGATTGACATATTGTCCACTGCTAAAGCAATACTCGCGAGCGTATGTCAAACTAAGTAACTAATATCGTAGTAATAGGCAATATAATTTTAAAATCCCATCGCCATATGTTTTCTTAAAAAAAAGAATTATTTCTACATAACATCAAACAAGTTAAATACATGTATGTGTATTTCTAAATGGTGCGGTCTACTCAAGGGGCCTTTTATTTGTTATGTATTTTTTTGCATTAATATTTCCGTATGCGGTATTTCTAAGGAAACACCGTCACCGTAATTCCAATGTGTTTATTTAATGTATAAACCTTTTTCTCTATATATATTTATATTTAAATTTTTAGTCTTTACCTTTGATCGCAATAATACACACAAAAAAGTGATTTATGGCTTTGATAAGTGCATCCTCTGAAAGCTGCATTTATACCCAAGAAATTTTAAAATTCACGATTGCTGGTGTCCCGATTTTTCCTGTGAGAAGTGTACCATCTTTAGCAAAATAAATGCGAATTTAATCTTCAATTATTAATGCAATCGAAGCTACAGCACACTGAATAGTAATTAAAAATTATTTGCAAACAATTTTGAATTACGCATTGCTCGGTACGCAGTACTTATAGTTGCGGTTGCATAAATAATCGAAGATTTGTGGACCTTTTTTTTGTACTTTATCAGCTATTCACACAGAGTACACAGTGAGTTACTTAATAAATATTCACTAAACTTCCTCGTTTCCTACACTACCTATAGTTGCACAAGTAATGTAAATAGCTTGTATTAATTATGAAGGTGTGATAGCTGTTATAGAATATGTGGAGGAATAAATTAGCCTTAGCCACTTGTCTTCATTCGATATTTGCATCGTCTCTTTCGACTTTACTCTGTAATTTCCGCTTCGACGAAATTTCACGAGAGATCCCTTACAAACTTTCGACTGCCTGCAGCATTAGCTAAGTGATTCCGATACACCCGGGCCCTTTAGACGTCCGTTCAAGCTGAATAGATTATCACCTCCTAATCATATTAATGCCTCGGCACGCGGAGGGGAAATAATTTTCCAGGCTCGCCGTGTCTTCATATAATGGAAACTTTCTCGGATCTTCGATTCCAAACTTGGCGCTTAAAGTACACACACGAACGATTAGACTGAAAAGGCTCTCCCCGGCAACTTCGAAGCTGAAGTTTCAAAGGGGGACCGAGAGGGCTGGGTCTTATATATAGAGACGTATTTTAGTCGAGGGAAAAGTATTTGGAGTTGTCAGCGAAAGAGAACTGGTTTGATTTAAACGCGTGGACAAATTTGAACAATGGAAATTATCAACGTTAGCGCTGACATTGGTTCATGTTCAGGAGTTGGAAAGTACTAAGTACAAGTTTTACGATTTTCTGGTTGAAGTATATGCTACTGAAAATGTGCGCTAAAGGGTTTTATGACAAAATATAGAATAATAAGCGGAATGAAGTTTCTAGGAAAGACTGGCATAATAATAAATCATTGACAATAAGTAGAGACCGGATTATATGCAAAGAAAAACTGGAATATATGCGCATATATATATATGCATCGATTTTTGAGAAAATATGCAAAATGTGAATTTCAAACATCGGCAAATAAGAAAAAGTGTTTATGGGGCATCGTTAATGAAACACGTAGTAAGAGTTCACGGAATCAGGACAATATTGAAATTAATGTGAATAATGTATTAACATCTGACAGGGAAGTAATTAGTAATGCATTCAGGGAATATTTTTCTACTGTTGCCGAAAATCAAGTAAAATTAAACTATGGTAGTTCAACAGTTGGTGTAAGTTATTCGAATATATATCAAAGTAGTTTCTTTTTTTCTCCAACTTGTCCTGATTTCGTATCAAAGTGTATCAAAAATTTGAAAAACAAAAAATCTTATGGCAATGATGGAATTAGTGACTTTTTGCTAAAAAAAAATTGGTGACGACATCATTGAACCACTAACATATATTATAAATAAGTCGTTTGTAGATGGTAGATTCCCCATACAATCAAAGAAAGCAACAGTTATACCTCTGTTTAAAAAACAAGATCCTGCTAACATGGAGAATTACAGACCCGTATTCTTGCTGAGTTCAATATCTAAAGTCATAGAACGCGTTGCATATGATCAAATGGTGAAATTTATAGAACATCACAATCTTTTATGTCCGCAACAACACGGATTTACTAGAAAACGTTCCACGGAAACAGCACTATTTCAGAGCTTAGAAATCATATATGAAGCTCTAGACGCAAATAAATACGTAGCTGGCATATTTTTTGATTTAACGCGCGCTTTTGACTGTGTTGACTTGAATATATTGGCTGAAAACTGTATTCCATGGGCTTTAGGGGCGTGCCGCTGGATTGGTTGGCATCTTTTTCGAACGGTAGGTCTATGACTGTCAAAGTAGGCAACGTGTATTCGCGGGAGTATGCGTGTGACATGGGAGTAGCTCAAGGGTCGGTGTTGGGCCCCCTATTATTTTTATCATTAATAAACGATCAAACGCAATACTTTAATTATGGTCACACGATTTTGTTTGCTGATGGTGTAAGGGTAATAGTAACGGGTGAAAATTCTGCGGACTTTTTATTTATGATAATACGTACATTGCAAGATATGGCAGAGTGGTGCAAAACAAACCGATTAATTTTAAATAAAAATAAAACTAAAATATTAAATTTCCATAGACGCAAAACCCCAGATATTACTACAACTATTCCTTGTACGGATGGTGCATCAATATTAGGTGTTACCATAGATGTTAAGCTGGAATGAAAAAAACAAATAGCAAACGTGTGGACACAATTGAATAAAGCCTATTACATTATTAATCAATTAAAATATACGTTGGAAAGAAAAGACCTAGTAGATATTTACTACGCGTTGGCATACTCTGCTCTTTCGTACAATGTTATTATATAGGGCGTAGCAACTGGTTGGGAGAGAGTATTCATCACACAAAAGCGGCTCATAAGACTAATTTTTAACATTAATAACCGCGACAGTTGCAAGGATGTTTTTAAAGAAAATAAAATTTTAAATTTTGCCGGCATTTTAGTCTATAAATCGGCAGTCTATGTGAAACAAAACTTTGAAATATTTAATAAATACAAAAAACATCACCCTTATACCACCCGCCATATAGAGCAACTGACGATACCCAAGCACTACCTATCAGCTACAAAGAGATCGCCTATAATTCAATGCCTAAGAGTATATAATAGCTTGCCAGACTCAATAACTAGCACAGACTGCATTAAACAATTTAAAAAACAGGTTAGCGCGCTCCTGATAGAAACATCATATTACTCCATTAATGAATATTTTTGTTCTTGATTATACACATTTATTGTCGTTTTTGCTTGTTTTATTTGGTTTTCTGTAAATTATTTATTTCTAAAATTTTGTTTGTTGTATTTTACACTTGTATTTTGACACATTGTATCTAGTGTTACTGGCTTAAACAATATGAAAATAAACTAAACTAAACTAAACTATGCATAAACCTGGGGCATATATGCAAAAAAAATTACATATATGCCCCATAAATTTACATAAAATAAATAAGAGCAGAAATTTAAACATTATTGCACAAAATTTTTTCACAACATATTTCTAAAACAATTTATAATTAAATGTTTTCCAAAATTGTGTAAAAGAAAGTTTTGTCTTCTATCAGAATACATATGTTTCGAAATAAAAAAGCTTCTTTCAACATCCACAGATGGAATTGGTGCATTTTTTAACTTTGCAATACATTCTAAACTAAAATTAAAGTCGAAATCGTTTACTGTTTCACCTTCCAAAATTTTCTTAACTTTCTTCAATTTCAAATACCCCGCATTTTTATTTATCACTTTTTTTTAAATTTATCGTATATAGAAATACCTATTGTACCCTTAACCTTCTTACATAGCATATCAAATTCGTGTACTATTTCGACTGATTCCGAGAGCGACATCCCTTACGTTTCTAGTTTACGAATGGAACTTGAAACAAAGCTATAATTTGACTTAATATACAAAAGGTTTTGTAGCAATTCTGTTGATGTTACTATCTTTTTTCAGTTTTCTAGAGCAATGCAGTCAGCAGTGATTTCAAGAATGACATTTTTTATTCCTTCAAAATTATCGGCGAAAAAAATTGCAGCCTCTAACCATGTACCCCATCTCGTAATAATCGGTTCAGGAGGCAACTTAACACCGGGAAGTCGCTCCTTATAAAGTTAGATTCGTAAAGGTGCTTTTAAAAATACTTTTTTGACATTGCTAATTAAATCATTAACCAAAGGGGAATTTATTCCTAATGTCTTCAGCTACACGATTGAACCCATGAGGAAAACAAGTGGTGTAAAACTTTTTTTCTCAGTGTATTTTTGTTAATGCAACAAATTAATAGCGCTGTCACTTACGGGAGCAATTAGCTGGTTCATCTGAATGGTCACTGCAATCGAAGAAACCATTGCATCGTTTGTCCAGGCCGACACATTCACCGTTGCCACAAGGGTACTCTGATTTCTTGCAGGAATTACTGGCGTTGCATATGTTGAAGACGCATGTCGATAACAGGACGAAACAAATACTGCAATCAAAAAGAGAGATGTTTTAAGATTTTGGAGTAAAAAGTTTTATATGTACTGTGTGTACGTATATTTATCGGTATTTTTATAGCAAATAAAAGCTTTTTAATAATTAATTTGTGATTGCAATGGTGGCACCATGGGAGCCGCCGTTGGTCAAGAAGCTGCAGTGTTTTCCGGAGAATCCCACAACAACAAAAAATATATTCAAGTGTGCATCGACATTTTTGGGTCAGTAATGTTAATGAAATAAATAAAGAAAATAAATAATCTATAATTGAAGATGATGCACAGAGGAGCAACAATGGATTAATTCTAATTTGAACTAAATTAATTTCAACTCTTTCCCAAGCGATTCCACCCCATAATCTATCAACGCCAGCATCCTATATTTCCAATGATATATCGCCAATATAATAAATTCCGACAATGTCCTGAAAGCACCGTAATAAAAAGAAATCCCCTCAGAGATCACATATATCGAAAGCAAAAAAATATATATACGTTAGAACTTGCCGACATAAAATTCGACATACTGCAGCAAAAAAAAGCAAAAAAAGAACTCTTGATTCTTTCACCCGTTTCCTCACAACTTATCCTTCCGACTATCCCGGTGAGGATGAGGATTGAGAAGCGGCCTACGTTTAACCTCTCTTTTATTTATCGACAAATTATACGAAAAAAAAAAGGTTTGGGAGGTTCTGCCACCACGGGACTATCTGCAGCGTCAGCAAATCGAGCGAGACGATTTCGGAGCGCAAATTCGAACTGACAGGTCGTTTAACATATTTCTGTATCGTAATCATCCTTGTGGAGACGGCTGGGCATCGGGAAGGGACTTGGAAGGGGTGGGGATGGGCCGAAAGGTGTTTGGGGCAAGCTTAGGAGATGTGAGGGCGTGATTTAAATTTCAAATGGGGTAGATGTTAGGATGCATCAGTACAACCCAAACAACAAATCTCTTATTAGACATTAATAAATTCTACACTATTGAAACGATTTAGGGTTTAGGGAGGTATGGCATTAAAATACAAGGTTTTAAGGTAAGTGATTGTGGATTTACTTAAGATATTGGACATTTTTTTTTCTTTTTGTGGGAGCCATCTGACATGGAGTCTCTGAAAACACTGCCCTTTTTTGTATTTAGTCTTCCCATTAAATTGTACCAGCCTTTCCACACTGTAAAAAAAGTTGCAGTAAAATTACATGTAAAATCGTTGGTAACAAAGTTACCTACAATTTTACAGGTAAATTTGCTTCATAAGGTAAAATTTCTACCATCTAGTAAATTTCACATGCTGATGTGTTTTTCAAAGATTGTACTGTAAAATTCGTATGTAATACTTATATATGAACTCTATATTTACCGAACACTGAAGTAATTTTCATATGTATTTTTATAAAGAGAGCAAGCAACTTACTTAATTCTTTTATTGCACCAAATAGGTCATACTGCATCGCTTAACCAGGGATCAAGAATGAACACGCTTACGCGAAAACCTACGATTGTTTGTGACGTACATGATATCATTGAGCCAATAATAAGTTCGATAAACGAATAGAATTACCTACGCGCACAGATAAATAATCCAATAACCAATCACATTGCGGCGTATGAATTTCGTATTTTCCATGATATCTATAGTTTTACCCGAAAATTCAAGTAAAAACAAATAAATATAAAAGGTTCTCATATTTTTGCAGCAAAATTAATAGTTCACTAGTAAAATTACTTTTAAAGTGCACTAAATACCCCAAAAAAATGTCAATTTTACACTTTTCAGTAAATTTTGAGAGTAAATACAAAATTGTACATGTTTTTTTTTTCCTGTATTTTCCTTTTGAATTTTTGTTACATTTTAAACTTACATGAAAAAGCTATAAATTTTACCGAAATTTCTTTTTCCATGTTAAATATCCTAGAAAAAACATGTGAAACAAAATTTACATGATTTATTGTGGTAAATTCACAACGTTATTACATGTAATATTCCTGATTTACCATGGCAACATTACTGTATTTTTTTTACAGTGTAGAGGTGTACAGGAGTGTACTCTGCTACGGGGTCGTCAAACACATTATTATTTTTTTCGCATTACGTGTTGCATTTTTGTGAAAAAAGATCTCAAATGTAAACGGATCGACATAGACCATTATTGTATTTGATATGACTATTGAGGCTTCTGCTGTTCTGGTACACTTCGAGTCAACTTCGATTTGTGTGGTATGGCATGGCTGGTATAATAGACAAGATCTATCAGATTGCACCAAACATTGTGGTGTGTGGGGATCTGAACGTAGATTGGGCAGAATCCAATAGCAAAAAGATATTACTGCTTGATTTATTTAATGCTTACAATTTATCCACTAAGTTGAACTCTCTAACAAGAGTTGCTGTAAATCGGCACGGACGTAGGTGTGAATCACAGATTGACTATATATTTACAAACTTTGAAAATGACGCATATGAATGTACAAACGTAATCATGACCTTGTCTGATCATTTCGGACAAATTCTACAACTGAAAAGTATCTTTGAGGCAGATAAGCAAACCAATCAATCGAATAAAATGTGTAGGATCCTATCGGACGACAATTTGAAGGATTTTAGATCTGCACTTAGCTGCGTAGACTGGGGACTTTTAATGACCACTGATGTAGACTCCTCTTTTAACAGTTTCATTGACTTGTTCCTCTTTCATCTTGAGATTTGCTGTCCCGTAAAACCTAAAAAGAAAAGAAATAACAGAAGTAACCCGTGGATCACGGATGTGATTAGACAATCTAGTAAAAATCTTCAACTGATGCACAGAGTTGCAATTGCCACTGGAGATACTACACACTTAGTACAATACAAAAACCAAAAGAAAATTCATCAAAGGACCATTAATCGGGCAAAACGAAATTATTTCTGTAATAAGTTAATCACTTCAACAAATATTAACCGCGAAGTATGGAAATATGTTAATAGTCAGACAGGACGCTCGTCATCGCATGGAAATATCGAAATAGTGAATACCAGTGGACAAGAAATCAATGATCCTCAAATAGTTAGCAATATTTTTGCCGAATACTTTGCCACTATAACTGAGAACAAACTCCAACAACACTTTCAGAATGGCTTTTCCAATGAGTGCACTGAGCCCAACATATCTTCGAACTCCCTTTTTGTCACTTACATTTCTGAGGAGCATGTTCGCAGAGCGATTATTACTTTAAAGGAGACGAATTCAACTGGGACCCGATAATATTACCACAAAGATTGTCAAATATACGTGTGCCGAGATCTTAACACCACTTACCTATCTAATAAATTTAATGCTCGAGAAAGGAGTGTATCCGCATCGTCTTAAAACAGCCAGGGTTATCCCAGTGCTTAAGAAGGAAGACAGCACAAATACCGAGAATTATCGACCAATATCAATGCTCAGTATTCGAAGATATTTAAAAAAATCATAGCCGAAATAGTATCCTGTTTCTTTGTTTAATAAAGTTTAATTTGCTGCACAAAGACCAGCATGGCTTTAGGTCCTGTTACTCTTGCGAGACGGCAACAATTTCTTTTGTCCAGGAGTTGTATGAAGGCCTTAATAAAGGTAAACTGGTGAGTGGAATATTCTATGACCTTTCGCGGGCATTCGGCACGATTAACAAAGACTTTCTTCGGGAAAAGTTGCTTGCGATTGGCATACGCGGCTCCATTTGCGACCGACAACACACTGGTTCGTTATCAACTCCAAAAATACCCAAAAAAAGGAAAGGCATACAAGTAAACGACCGATTACAAACATATGACGAGAACACGCAAGCATCTATACGACGTAAAGTGCATGGATTTTTTATACAGAATATGCCACTTACATTAAATGCAATTCTTGCTGCTGTCAATGCTGATGATGATCTTCCTAACTTCAGTCGAGCAACCTTACATAGGTTATTACATGATATGGGTTTTGAATTTAAAAAAGTAGGACGAAAAAGTATACTCATCGAACGAGATGACATTATTCGGTGGAGACATAAATACTTACGAGAGATCAAGAAATTTAGAGAAGTGTAGTTTTTGCTATTTGATATGCATATAACTTTATATTATTTTAGGTCGAACCATAATATATACCGATGAATCATGGGTAAATACAGGGCATGCAGTAAATAAAACTTGGACAGACACCACTATTCAAAAATAGTTGGCAAGCTTTTATACAAGGATTAAGTACGGGCTTGAAATCACCCACTGGGCTCGGACCTCGTTTTGCATTAGTTCATGCTGGTGATGACAACGGATTTGTTCCTGGTGCTCAATATACATTTCTCTGCAAGAAAAACACTGCTGATGTTCATCATGAGATGGACTCAGAAACATACGAGGATTGGTTTATTAAGAAATTACTTCCAAACATACCGCAGATTTCAATTATTGTTCTTGACAATGCTTCGTATCACTGCAGAAAATTAGAAAAATTCCAACGGCAGCATGGAGAAAAACTGATATCATAGATTGGCTCCGTGAGAAACAAATTCCAACAACTGACGATATGTTAAAAAGGGACTTGCTGTTTTGCGTGTCACAAATTAAACCGCAGTATGATAAAAGCAGGATTGATGAACTTGCTAAAGAAAACGGTCATCATGTTCTGCGATTACCACCTTACCATTGCGAGTTAAATCCCATTGAAATGGTATGGGCACAAGTAAAAAACTGCATAAAAATGAACAATACCACATTTAAGGTAAAAGACTGGAGGAACTAATTCAAAGAGCGTTATAGCACTGTAACTGTTGCTAATTGGCAAACTACAATCAAAACATTGTAAAAATATTAAAAGGAAATGTGGATAGTGGATAATTTGCAAGATGACATTGAAGAATTCATTATTCGTGTAACAGATTCACCATCCGAAGATCAAACTGATTCGTCGACCGACTAAAAAATTTAGATAAGACGTGTGTAATTACTATTCCTTTCATAAATATTATTGTATTATGTGGGCATTTGTATGATTCCAGCTATTTTTGTTACAAACGTGGAAACTATAATTAATTAAAGGATTGTATCTATTTCTTTGAATTTAATAAATTGTATCATACCCCATATACAATAAATAAATGTTCGAAAGTAAATTACGTTAATGAGTAATAATAAATAAAGTTATCGGCTCTTTTTACTGATTCTTAAATAAAAACAGTATATGGTTTTTATATTTTACTGTTTTCACAGATTCCGTTTAAAAAGAAACCGAAAAAAGTATGCGAGATAACGATTATAATTGCTTCAATTCAGCTTCTTTCTACAGCATATAAGCAATTGCTGCTTTATAGCTCCCTTTTCGTATCTGAGACCACATAAACATATATCATAGAGAAGATAGTAACATATACTGATATATGCATTTTAATTGTCATAACCTCAAATAATGCAACCGAAGTAGCAATGTGCAGCTGATGCGACGATTTGTCAATCGGAATCGACATTCCCATAAGACGTATACTGCATCTAAGGTTGACACGAACTATAGAATCAAACTTAATAATATAAAAGAATTTTCTTAAGGTGTGATTTTTATCAGCTTTTTTGTTTATGTTATCTTTTGTTTGTGTCTATTTTGGGTTTTCGTTCGTTTTTTACACCCCTATATTTTATATTTTTATTGTGACGGTACTCATATCACTCTTATGTGGTCTCAGAGTCAAAATATATTATTATTATTATTATTAATAAAATTTCTTGCAAATGTCATCGTATCGCATTGCTAAAAATCAAGTTGAACAGATTATTACTTCTAATGTCTCTCATCGTTTATTCTCATGAAGGCAACGTAGAAATCTACTTCACAAGCGCTTCATTCATGCAATGAAATGAAAATAAAAGCTTCGTTCTCAACACTAGACTACAATAAGGATTATGTTTAGTTCTAAGTAAACATTTTATAGATTTTCTCCTCAGTTCAAAATCCCCGACGTACTCAAATTTTAAACACCAGAGACTAATTGTTAGTTTTAAGATTAAATTCATTTGCACTAACTCACGTTAATACACACACTAGTTTTCGATGAGAACACCCTAAGCTGATCCTCATACGTACATGCACAGAATCATCCCTGGCTTCGACTAGAAATTAACGACATCCAGATCAGCCGGCGAGATATGGTTCCACGTCCAACTTAACATAGGAGTAGAATCCTCGCCATTTACAGACTTAACAGAGCGCGATTCGCATACGTCCGCAACGTAAATCATTCCGTAAGAACCCGACTAGAATAGCACCACTAGTCGAGTTCAACTTGGAACGCCCAGAATCGTTGGTAGCTGTGTGTCCATAATGGGCTGGCTTCACGTTAGCCGTTTTGCCAGTATTAAATATTAGGGTCGAGGTGGCGTAGTCCACTTTTTACGCACCATTAGCTCGGAAAGAGGGTCGCTGTAATGTCCCCCTGATGACCGGGATTGTGCAATATCAACTGTGAGCTAATATTAACTCCTATCGCGCGCCGTACAGTTGGGATTTATGCAAATTTAGAAGAAAAAAAAACATTGAATGTGGGATTTATTAAGGGATTACTATGCTGTGTGACGTGGAGAATTTCAAATTGCGCATTTTCATTCCCGAATAAATAGTTAATCGGTTCAGTTTATTTATCCTTTATCAGGGCGAATAATGAATGTTATAAAGTGTTATTTGCGTTGCTTACTGATTGTATATTCAGTGACACTAGAAGTATTACACCCAGAACAAACAATTTATTCAACTTTTGGCACTAGAATGACTATATTTAAAGCAAGCTGTGGTAAGAATGTGAACTTTTTCATCTTTGATAACTTTTTGCGTAAAAAAAAAATATCTCTTAGTTTTTTTTTGTGAAGAAAGAAACCTGTTTATTAGAGGTGACTAGCACAGAAATGTTTAGTTATTGCGCGTCTGTCTACGAGTGTTAAGCGTAAGCGTCGATCTTCCACGAAGAACCTGGACGATTCCGATTTTCGAATGTTCCGGTTGTAACGAAAACGGGTTTTCCTATCTGGAGACTGTTGGGGATGGCCAGCCCAAATTTAAATAAGACAATGCCAAACTGCGTCTCACAGATAACCCACACCTGCTCTTTTGACCGGCGAGCCACTGCTGGGAAACAAACTTTTTGTTCGGTAGCGAATGGTTTTAGTAATTTTAGCCAAAGATGTTTCCCAACTGTGTTTTCCTCCGTCAGTCGGAGCAGGGCCCGTTAGTTAGCCTAAGGATTGTCGACTTACTCTTCTCGTCGGCTTTCTCTTTACTAGTCTGACTTCCTCTCGGTACTTCACTAAGGGTTCAAACTGAACTTCTTTTAGAATGACGAAATAAAAGAACGACTTATATCTTTTACAATTATATATTAAAGCTTTTATATTATTATATAAGCTACAAAATTAAACGGGATAACAAGTGAACAACAAAAAAAAAAGTAAACCAAAATACAATTATCTTAATGAATAATTTAACATACTAATTTATTGAGGGAGAGAGAGAGAGAGAGATAGAGAGCGAACGAGTTACGATTTTTATGTATTTGCAATGGTTAGTCTTAAGCAGAATTTTTAACATCTTACCGGCCGATGTGGGAAAGATAATTCTTCACGTAAACCAAATTTAGGCACAAAACTTTGCACAACACACACAATCTTTTAAGCCAAGAAAAGGGGTATTTTCATGAAACTAATCACAAATCGAAACACCTTTCGAGGAAAGCTTGTGCTTCCTGTTCTCGAATTTTAAGCGTATTTTGATTGCAAAAACTAAGATGAGAAGTTTTAATTTTTAAGATTTAGAGACACTCGACGAAGGAGAACGCGAGCTTATTCCTGAAGCTAGTTTGAAGGATCGCGAACTAATTAATTCAAAACCGCTATGTTAAGGGTTTTTATAAACTCTAGTTGTGACGTCATTTTGCACCGATAACTAGTTCGTCCTCTCTTCACAGAAGGGCGCAAGTATGACCGAAGGCGTTATTTTTCTGACTTTCAGACGACCCATTGATAGCGTAACGTGGGAAATTGGCGACCGGCGTCTTGTAACATACAATGAACAAGGTATTAGATAACATACATTGGACAAAGTAATAAATAACGTACAAAGTATTGCCATGTTATTTTAATTACGCGAGTCTTTAAACAAAGAATAGATTGCCGTCTCCGGCGAGGCAGCGCTTGCTTTTTTTTTTAAATGCCACGGTACTTATCAACTACGCACTGAGAAAATGAATTTAAATTCTCGCATTATACAGGATGGAATTTCGAATTCTTACACGGTGTTTCGGTAGCGACGAATAGTGTAATAGACTGTAGATTTTGTCACTATTAATTTTTTTCGTGTTAAGCGTAATAAAATGCTTAGAGTTCGAAGACATCAAAATTATCACCGTGTTAGTAACTTTAACGTGTATGCCAAATGCTGCTACCAGGAGATACCACTAGAAGATTACAGTTTTGTCAGTGCTACACACATTTTTGTGAACAATACGTAAATGGATCACGTTGTATTTTGTAGAGTGATGAAGCAAATTTTTCAAATTTAGGTATATGTTTAATAGAAAAAATATCCACTAGTGATCACAATAAAATCTATTAGTTGTGCAACCGCGTGCTCCACAAGTACGCTTTGGATTTAACGTGTAGTGTGGATTAACCGGTTCCGGGGACATATGGATTGGTACCAATGGCCCTATTCAATGGCCGGCTCGTTCTCCTGACATCACACCTCTGGACTTCTTCTTTTGGGGATTTTTAAAAGACGAAATTTATAAACAAAGATATAATAATGTACAAGAATTGCAAAACAAAATCGAAGAAGTGATTCATGCAATAGATGGACGAACTATACTAAAAACAGCACAAAGCGTAATTAAGCAAACCCAAAAGTGCATTAATCAAGAAGGAAACATTTTCGAAAATCTTTTATAATTGTTATAAATCCATACACAAATAAAATTGAAAACAGTTGAAGTTTATTGTTACTCGAGAATACAATCTCGAGCATCTTTATTAATCGAAGGTATGTAATCCCTTAAAAAATCTGAAGAATGGCTGAAGAATATTCCCATCTTGTGAAACTGAAAGATAACTCCACACCTAGGACGTATTACTACCTTTTTTATGTTTAACAAAGTTTCCCGACATGAAATAAATTTTCTTATGTGTAATATGGTAATAATAAAATAACTTATAACTTCCTTATTATTCATTTTAATGTAGTAGTGGATTTAAGCTCTTATATTGCAAACGACATTATCTTTCAAATTTCTGAAAAATATACAGGGTGAGACATTACAAAAAACATTACTTTGAATGTTGTTGAATTACTTTCTATTGAATGTACGTTAATCAACATGAAAAATACTACTAGTTTGCTGTAGGTGCGCATGTAAAAACCATTTTTTTTAAGGAAACTTCTTTAAACAAAAAATGTTGGAAAATTGAATAATACACACAATATAATTACTACTCAATAAGAGAGTAGTTTGTTAACATGTTAACTGGATTAAGATCAATTACTTAATGTGGGGCAATGTGAACTGCTATATCATCTGGTCATCAGAGAAGAACAACAAAGACTCGCAAGCGACTTAGGCTATATGTATCGCTATGTTAACATTGTTAATGGTGCATTGCGCCTCTTGATAAAATAAAAAGATACAAAATCCAGTTAAAATTCCATGGCGATCCTGCCAGCCGTTATCCTTCGTGAGAAATAAAAATATTTTGAAAATCCTTTTTTGTATGTCTTGCTGAAGCAGAAAGAGACCTTATGAATTTAGGCTAGTGAAAACAAAAAGATATTTGGGAATTTATCATAAGAGTTTAATCGGGTTTTGCCGTGAAAAAAAAAGAAATTTTTAAAATGTCGACGTTTCACCGACAACTGTGCTCTTATCTTCAAAGATGTTAGCTTTAATACTGACTGCTAATGTCATGTCCAGGTGTTTTTGGAACTTATCATCCCTGTTAATCCTAGAGACCTTCCTCCACCATTTTCCAGACCGAAATTATTGCCATCCAGACTTGTGCTGAGGGCATCCCAAGCTGCTTGCGCAAGAATGAAATGGTAGAAATCATCTCCGACAGCCAGGCTGCCCTCAAAGCTTTGCGGGCTGTCAGTTTTGTCTCTGAGCTGGTACTGGGGTGCTACAGAAAATTTAAACAGCTGGCGGAACATCTAAATGTTACATTGACCATACATACCAAGTCACTCTGGGATCAGAGGCGATGAAAGTATAATTACATTCCATATTCCCTCAAAATGACTATTTTTTTTTCACAACACATTTTAAACAATTAAAATTATTTCACGGATCTATTTTCCAATTCAATCCAGTGGCAGCTGGTGCATACGTCACAGGTGAGGCCAATACAATGATTGAAGTTCGTGTGCTATCGTCCGAAATACGAACATTTTACGAATTTATACGAATAAATTAGATAATTGTAATGCCTTGTAAAACGTAAGCACCAGCTGCCGCTGATCCATTCAAAATACATCTATTTGACTTCACCTCCTCATCAAATAACCCTCTTTCCTAAAAACTAACTATATAAACATCATGCACACGAAAGACATCCCAGCATTGAAATCTAAAATTGCGTCTGCATTTTTCATGCCCTAGGGTGTCGGGACTTTAGTGATAAGGACCTCACATCTAAAACGCTGTCTCGAATTTAATTTTTCAATTCTCACGTTCAGCAAGTACACACACACATACAAACACACACACATCAACCGTACTATCTCCTTCTGCAGCCCTCTTGAGCGTGGAACGAAAGAGAATTAATAGGTACGGCATACGGTGACATTCCGCTACAACTCCTGAAAGGGGGCGGGGAGGGTGTTGACTGTGGATGGGGGAAGAGCAGACGCCGAAGTTAAATTTAGCCACTTTACATTAGCACACATCAGGCATCGGATCCGAGCGGAATGTAAAGAGAGCAACGTTATAGTAAAAAGGAAACGAAGTTAACCTCATTTGGAGGCGAGACAGTCTAGTGGCCGTCACGCATACTTGAGTAACTATTTACTGGTTGAAGATGGAGTTTTGTTAATAGTCGTTGGCTCAGGCTGAAGGTCGTCGATGTGTTTTCTGGAATGAGGTTTTAAATGTCGAAATCAATTGGAGTTGATAGTGCCTGTTTCAGTTTTGTGGTTGGATTTTTCAAGTTTTTGTGGTAGAAAATGACAAAAGATAGTGTTCAGTATGTTTACTGTTTATTTCGTTTACAAGTAACTAACACTATATCTACACTTTGTACAAAAGTAAATCCTTACGTGGATTTTGTAATTTATAACGTGAGATATTTGACGATGGATTACTAGAACATGAGCACGGGGTAGTAACTTAAATCTGGTCAAAAGTCCCAGCGGTGTCAGACAAGGAAAGCAAATGGTAGTCCCCGCAAACCTCAATAGATGGAAGCCAAATACTACACCTAGAGAAAGAAAAATGTTGAACTAATCAAAATCACTTTGTTAAACTCAAATACGTTGATGTAACAATATTTTTGTTTGAGTTTACATAAATTAATTCTTACAGTAAGAATTTCTTTTAGTTAACATAATTTTGTTGAACTAAAGAAACATTTTAGTTGTTTGATGAATGAAACGAATTTTCTGTTTCTATTAACTCAAATAATTCTCTTAAAATTACTAAAATGTCATGATCAAAACTAAGCTTCTTGGTAGTTGTTTTAACAAAAAATTATGGTTAATCAAACACATACAATACATTAAATTAAGATTTCCTATATTTTTAACTTTAGGCGTATACCTGAAATTCGCATTTTGTTATTTTAGCTACATCGAATTTGTTAGAAGAACACTTCACAGTAGTATATTTTGAAAAACATTTTTAATTACTTTAACAAAATTCGTTCTGTTGATATAACTATATTAGATGTTCCGTAATGTTTGTTGCGTTAACCAAAATTTTAGTTAATCTCACAAGAATTCCGTATAATGAAGGCAACCATATCGTTTTATTAATTTAACAAAGCCAATGGGTTCACGTGTATAACAGTTTTCTTCCACATAGTAGCAAATACGTTAAATATAGGTAGGTGTGTATTTCAGAAATCGCAGTGAAGATGGCGTTCCTTCCATTTCACACCAGTAACTAACACATAAGGCTCATAAAGCACAACAGTCAGAGTTAATAAAATATTAATCTAGCGCATTTACCAGTCAAACATACAATAGGACTTGCGACCATTAAAGCAGCGATTGGCGGTGTGCAATGGCAGTGATGTCAGTTAAACTATTTTTTGAGGGCTTTAAGTATATCCCACCTTATACAGATATTTTACACTTTATGTTGTGAATGAGATGATAAATGTACAATACCAAGATACTTGAACATTTCCCCTTGTAAAGCGAATCAAAAAATGACCGATAGATTGCTGTAGCAATAAAATATTATTAACTAAAAAGAAATTCTGTTTTGGCTCAACATAATTTTCTTGTTTAACACAACAAAAATTGTTACTTTGCCATAACAGATATCATTTATTCAATTTAACTTAAAATGTGTATTTAACCTAGCAACTTCTGCTTTTTATTTTAATGAATTCTTTTGGTTAATTTAACATGAAATAGTTGTTTATTTTACCCGAACACTTATTGCCCTAATAATATTGAATGTTTGAAATAAAATTATCTTGATTGTTAAAACAATGCTAAAAATATTATCAAATCTACACAACTATTTTAACATTCGCATTTTGTTACTTTAACAATGATATTTGTTTGACTGTATTTAACCCAAATTTCGTAGTTAAATGCCGCGTTTTTTGTTAGATTAACACATGTCCTTCTTTACGTGTATATGTTTAGTAATATTTGTGTAATAACTATATGTTGGTATACCTTATTACTGAAGGGGATAGTTGGATAGTTCGTCCATGGTTATGGCGGTTAATATGGCCCGTGGTTTGTGTGGTTCGTCAGTTGATGGCCAGTTGTTTTTAATCTAAATGTTTTTTAGACGTGCGTTCCAGATGTCCGTAGTTATTATTTCTGTTATTACTTTATTTTACATTCGTTTATTAGTAATAGTGTTAGTTTTGAGTGTTTTACTGTTATTTCTTTATTTACTTTTACCTGCAGTGTTTTTTTTTGTTCTTATTACATCAAACATATGTCAACCTACTTCTTATCACAGCAACTTTTAAATATATGTAGGTATTAACAGAAACTTAATGAAAGTTTTATTTTTGCACGTTTATTTAATGTTTACTTATTCTCGCTGATCAAACCAACACGGGCACAATATAATACATTTGTGGGTTATTACACAGGTCATTAGCAAAAAAGTAAATAAAATACTCAAAAATATAAATAGAATCATATAACTTAAGTAATAATATTCACATGGAAATAATTTAGATAAAGCTATAATCTTATAGAACATTAAGTATTTAAGTGAATATTATTACTTAAGTTCTATGCATATACCCTACTTTTCTTGATATATAAAATAAAACCGATTTAAAATATTACTGCTTTTGTGAATAGTACCCGCAAAGCTCATTAGATGGCGCGAATGCAGGCGAACGTTTCTACATACATAAGTTCTGCTCTATACTAACTTCTCTATGAACATAAGTTTGTTCAAATTATTCTATGTACATTTTGCTTAGAATTTGCGACAGATTCTACAATCTCTTGTTTGTGGAATTCATGCGAAACATCAAAAGATCACTTAGTTAAAACAACGTCTAGGGCTACACAACTATTTTGGCGCTGCAGGAGAGTTGCTGGTAAAACCTGAGGACTAAAGCCGAAAGTGATCCATTCAATATATACTGCCGTGATAAGACCAGCGATAACATACGGGGCAGTAGTCTGGTGGAGGAGGACAGAAGTGTCCTGCGCAGTGAAGCTGCTAACCGCTCTCCAGAGACAGGCATTGCTGGGAATCACTGGTGCAATTAATAGCACAGGGACCGCTTCTTTGGCGACCATTGTGGGCCTTCCCCCGCTGGAGCTTTAGCAGAACGGAGGCAATGAATGTGGCATCCCAATTTTGGGGTGGGAAAGCACACTTATACTACGGGTGCTGGACGAGCAATTGCAACAAATGCCCACGGACAGCATGGCACCCGAAATTATCTTCACTAAAAAGGTGAAAATATCCATACCGAACAGAGACCAGGCACGTAGTGAAATCACTGCTATTGATAACTGGTTCACGGACGGATCCAAATCCAGCCAGGGCACAGCAATCGGTATTTGTAGATCCAGCCGTAATCAAAGGATATCCCTAAGCCTGAGGAAGCATACAACGGTCGTCCAGGCGGAGGTATTCCCCCTTGCAGAAATGATTGCAAAAGGGGGCTATATGAGGAGGAAAATTAATATAATGACTGGCAGCCAGGTTGTCATTAAGGCAGTCTCGAACCCCGTAACTAGGTCAAAACTAGTTAGAGACTGTAAACAATCCCTCAATACACTGGCACGAGACTACACGGTGTCTCTGTATTTTGGTGCCAGGACATGGGGATATATAATAGCCGACGAACTAGCCAAGAAGGGCTCTAAAGGACACTGCATGGCTCCAGAGCCCGTATGTGGGATTACTAAGGATTTTGCAAGAAGGGAGATCTGGACCTGGTTAGATAAAGAAACTACAAAGAAATAAAGGCTGACTGAAGGTCAACTCCATACTAAAGCGCTGATAGGGGATGGGGATGCTAGATTCTCTGATAACCTACTCAGACGCAGCAAGAAAGAAACTAAAACCATTACTGGGCAGGTAACTGGACACTGTCCCCTGAAAAAAGCATCTATACAACACAGGTCAAGTAAATGAGCCGTGGTGCAGAAGATGCGAACTACAGGAGGAAATGAGTTTACATGTATTCTGCACATGGGAAGAATTGAAGGTACTCAGGCAGACACATTTCGGGAAGGATCTATTGGATCCCACGGGGGTTCTCAAGTTTCCACTGGGCAAGATACTGGGCTTTATAGAGAACACTAAGCTGCTCGAGTGATTATAACCGTCGTTTAGAATTTTGCCGGTGGCATTTGCAGAAACAATAGCACCATGAATTTTTCTTCAGGAAAATTATATGGAGGGATTTTCAATAGGAATTATGCACACTGGTGGTCTAATATTAACACTCACCAGGTTATAAACCATTAGATTGAACAAGGTAGATACGGGTTCAACGCATGGTGAGCTATTCTGGGCAATCGTATCATCGCATATCATAATTACGGGAAAAATTGAAACGCTGAACGATATCTACAGATTTTACAACAAAATATTAAAAAAATCATTGACGATCTTTCATTACCACAAAGGAGGACTTTATTTTTTTCAACACGACGGCACACCAGTAAGAATTAACATTATTGTTGTTTAGAACGCTGTAAGATAAGGTTGCAAGTTTAGTGTAATAAACCTCTTGTTTAACTGTGCCTTGTTCTTTCAAAAAGTGTGAAAAACTACAATCAAACCCTGAAATTCAATTCAATTGTTGAAATAAAAAGTTCCAACAAAACTTAGGTATACACTAGCGATTGTAAATTTACCGATTTTTTTCATTTACCGGTAATTCGGTAAATGAAAATGAAAATACCGGTTTACCGGCTATTTTTTTTTTTTTTTTTTCATGTGTGACACTAATGGGGATCCTCCAAGAAAATAGGATTAGAAATTAGACTAGAATAATACATATTTTGCACAATCTTAAGGCATAATATTAGAATTTTGTAATAAATATTTGTATTTAATTATCTTAAACAGTTGTAAGAAGTAAAACAAAATATTTATGGTTCAAATTTTACAACAATGTTGCATTAATGTTCTCTCATAATGTGGTATATTCAAAATGTTGTTCTTATATATTATTATTTTTAAATATTAAAAAATGAGATATTTATTTACTCTTTCATAAAAAAGATTTTAAACTTTTAAAAATCTTAAAAAAACTCCAAATCACATATGCTTTTTTCCAGAGATAAATAAAATCCACACAAAAAACCATAAAATGAGAGAATTGAAATTGCACTTGTTGACAAAGGCAGGTTGGAAAATGTTTTACTTCCTACCGTTCTAGCAACAAATGAAGATTAATTAATCTGGCTTTTCTTTGCGTTGCTTTTCGTTATCCATCTTGTTTCCATTCTTATTTTCTTTTAATTCCTACATGACCCTTTTTTCAATTTTTTGCTTTTTTTGTTGAAAATTTGTTGATTCCTTCTCGTTCTGACTAACTCGGTAGAATGGAGGTTATACGTTTCTAATCAAAAGTTTTTGTTAGTTTCTTTTCTATATTCTATATTCTAGGGCATTACAGCGGTTCTCAATCTCAAGAAAGTTTAAATTAAAATTAAACAAAAAAACATCTCCCATAAAATTAATAATTGGGTATATTGTTACTTACACCTACTGTTTTTTTTTTATTTTCAATGTCCCTTGAGACCTTCAAATACATATCTATAAACACAATATTTCGTAGATAAAAGTTTCTGGTATGGATTTTTCATTTACTGAATCACCGGTAAATTTTTGTAATTTACCGGTAAATTTACCGAATGTTTTTTAACCGGTAAACCGGTATACAATCGTTAGCATACACAATTCAATAATATTTCATAAAAATGTTAATAATAATGATTTTCCAAAAATTCTCCAAATTAGCGTGTTTACTGATAATAATTATTATCAATTTTTGTAGTTTTTTTTGTCCACAACGTCCTTTTGATGTTTAGTTCAAATAATTTTCTTATAATCTTCAAACATTTCTGTCAGAGCAATTTAAATTTTTGATTCGCGACTAAGATGAAAACATCAATCGCCCAAAGTAAACAAAAATAAAACATTTGTGCAGTCTCAAAGATATAACAGCGGGTTGCGTCCATATGTTTGTCTTATGTTCCTTCATATGTTTGTTTGTTGTTTACTTACATTGTCATTCCCGTCCTGCCATGGTTACACATGGTTCTTGCGGCGATTGTTTTCGTCCACCTCTTCGCCTACTGGATCGGTTATATTTCCCGGCTCATAACCTCCAATTTCACGGTTTATTTCTTTTACGCGCCGAGTCAATCCCGGTATATATCGGCTAAAAGACCGCCCTTACAACACGCGTTTTTCCCTCGCCGAGAAAATAACGAAAGAGAAACAATCACATCGCGTTCCCCTAACCGGAAAATACCGTTCGTTTCGCTTTTGTTTTGTCGTCGGATTTTTTTTCCTCTTAAACCGGAGACGACGTCACGAAAGCCCGCTCTACAATGACGGGGGAACAGAGCTGCCGCTGTTACCGGCGCCAGGGCGCAGCGTCAGTCGCGCAACCCCACGACCAACTGGATCCGGGTCGAAGCTCCGGGAGCTTTATGAAAGTTTCAGAGGCCCCGGAGACCGGGCCGATTACGATAAGCGGGCCTCCTCGTCGACGTTTTAACGGACTGTACGTTACTACACGCGATGGAGAATTAAAAATAGCGAAAGGTCGATTTTTTGTTTTTTTTTACAAAATCATTCTTCCATTTCCAGCGATATTTCGACAGGGAAGGATCGTACGATGAAATGTCATAGGGGATTTTAATCTTATTTCTGTCAGTGCTATACGCTGGTGAAAGATAGTGCAATGATTTAAAATCACCCTGTACCATGTGATTCAAAATGATTGTCGTAAGAAAAAAACTGTTTTCCGGAAAAATTTATCTATACTTATTACCAATTTAATGAGCGAAGTTAGCTACATACAAATTTCATACATTAAATGAATTTTCTTGACATTTAGCGACATTGGCGTGCGTGTTGTAGTATCTTTCGATTATTTATCTTATAATATTTTTTCAAATCGTTTATATTTACATCTAATATCACCAACAATAGTATTTCTGAATACTGTAAGAAAATGTGGTAATTAGCTCAACAAACAGGTAAAAAATCAATATTAACATTAAGTGAACTAGTTTATTACATTTTATAATTTTATAGGCTTATCATACACTTCAGCGCAATCAGCTGTCAAAAGAAAGTTACATTTTCATCCCTATAAGTTTCTACGGTACAGGAATTATTACCATTAGATCACGATAGGCGATTGGAATATTGTCATTGGTTTAATAACAATTTAAGGGACGATGACTTGCTAAAACAAATCATTTTTCTCGGATGAAGCCTAGGTTTTATCTAACAGACTATATCAATTACAAAATTATTGTATCTGGTCTGCAGAAAATCCACACGAATTTCGAAAAACGCAATTGCATCCCGTAAAAGTTGGAGTTTGTTAGCTATGTCCGCGCAACGAATAATAGGGTCAATTTTCTTCGAGGAAACTGTAACAGCCCAACGTTTACCAACAGATGTTGGAATTGTTTATTGCAGAGTACAAGAAAATGAGCTTGAAGCAGGTTATTTTCGCACGATAATGCTCCAGCACATACTGCTCGACAAACCTGCCAATATCTTCAACAGTTTTTTGCTGACAGGTCGTTATAGCACAAAGATGGCCACCAAGATCGCCTGATCTAACCCCATTAGATACTTCATGTTCGGCTATCTAAAAAAATAGATCTATAGAAACCGCATGCATACCATAGAAGAACTGAGAGATACAGTTTTGTCACTTAATAATTATACTAATTGTATGTTATAATTTAAAGTAATAAATAAATTTAGTTAAACACCAGTTAGTACTGAATTGTAAAATCATAATTTAATAAAGTTAAATTAATTACATTTCATTTTTACAAGCAGGAAACACCAATCCATAGTCGTTTATATAATGCGAGTTCAAATATAGGTTACGTTTTTCTTATTTATGACAGATCCGTTTACTTTCTCATGTTCCAACACTGACTTAGTTCAAACCTTCATTACAAACACGCGGCATATACCTACACCCTGTTACTATCTATAGGAGCGGAATTGACAATCATTTTGAATTTCTGTGTATATAAATACGGGTGTTGACAGAAAATCGAACATTTTCTTTAAAATTTGATAGTATTTATGAAGTTAAGAAAATTGGAGTTATATTATCTTAATAAATTTTTAAAGTAACCAATTTTTTCTTTCTAGAAAATCAAATTTCTGTGGTGATTTATCGGTAAGGAAGAGTCCTACGGTAAAATTTCATAAGGAATTTTTGTCTTATTTTTACGTGTATTACATGCTGGTGCGAGATAGTGCAATAATTAAAAATCACTCTGTATGTGTATACAGATGTTTATAGAAAAAACGAAATTTTTTTAAAATTTGATGGTATTTGTGAAGTTAAGAAAATTAGAGTAAATTTATCTGGATAATTTTCTAAATTAACCTATTTTTCATATTTTTTTTTTTTTATTGAAATTTAAATTTCTGTGGCGATATATCCGTAAAGAATAGTTGTACAGTAAAATGTCATCGATCCATCAGTTCATCGCATATAATGATGAAATTGCTTATTAATATTTATTAACATAATCCATCGTAATGAACGGTATATAAGTATTATTATAGCATCAGTATTAGAATAGAACAGCAAAACTTAACATCACACTGAGAAAAATGGGCTAGGTAAAGTGTTTACTTGATAAAAAATTATTTACAATAGATAAAGTTTTACTTGGAACTATTCTCGTTAATTAATACCTGCAACTAAACCCAGTTTCCTGAATGCAAGTTGTTACTGTAAATAGTGCTTTTATTAACGGCTATTACACAGCGTACCTCACAAATTTGTGGTAAGTAACGTATTACTTATGACTACTGGTACTGTATCTAACTACAGCACATGGTTAGTAGAAGTAAACAAATGCTGATCGCTATTAAACTCATGTATTTTCTTAAATAGGTAACAACTTGCCACAACTATGATTATTTGAGTTTTGCTGCCACCCCGTGATTGTTTTACTATTCCTGATTAGCTAATGCGGCGGAGTAATGAAATAGTCCCCGAGACAGCTACGTGCGCAGCGCGGGCTAGCGTCAGTAAGAGTACGATGGGGAAAAGGTCGTCGAAAAAGGGTGACCAAGGAGGACGGCCATTGTAGGCCAGTCGCAAATATATTGAAAAAAAAATACCGGGTGGGTTAACTCAAGGCCCCATCCGTAAAAAGAATCCCAGCGAAAGAAGAAGCACCGAACCTATAAGCAATCGGATGTTTCAAGATTGCAATTTTAAACCACGTGGTGGGATATTTGAATTTCCCATCATTGTGATGATATCTGCGCCCGCTGGTGAAGTTAAAGTGTGGATGCCATCGATAGCTGAGTGACAGTCCAACTGCCACCTGAAGTTAGGGATACTCCGACGAAGTAGCCGTTTTCGAGGCGATCACCGGACATAACCGCCACGTACTCCGACAGAGGATCAACTCGCCGAGACGACGCCCAGTGCAAAGAACCAACAGAAACCGCAAGTTTACCGCCTAGGTATATTATTTCTTTGTTTGTTATTAGTTGTAACTTCAAAGCCATCTTTCTCTTTGTCCTTTGTTTAGATTTCAATAATTTCAATAACTAAATAACGTTTCAAGGGGGCCCCATTTACCTTATTTTTTATTATTGCTTTGTTCATTTTTTCATTATTAAGGAAATTGTAAATTGTAAATTGTTTAAAAAACTGTTGTTAAAGTGAAACCAATATCTTTCATTCATATCAGGTAGTCACTGTGTTTGTCCTGTACAAAATAAAACTATTACTAGTAATACTGCTTTTTTTCTTAAGTAATAAGTATTATGTACCATCTTTAGCAAAATAAATGCGAATTTAATCTTCAATTATTAATGCAATCGAAGGTACAGCACACTGAATAGTAATTAAAAATTATTTGCAAACAATTTTGAATTACGCATTGCTCGGTACGCAGTACTTAGATGCGGTTGCATAAATAATCGAAGATTTGTGGAATTTTTTGTTTGTACTTTATCAGTTATTCACACAGAGTATACAGTAAGCTATTTAATAAATATTCACTAAACTTCCTCGTTTCCTACACTACCTATAGTTGAACAACAAATTTAAGGTAAGTATATTGCATGTTTGTAGCAAACCATTACCTTCTATATATCAGGTATTTAGTGAACGTATTATTTTTTATATACACAGATTCTACAAATGATTCGGTCACTTATTGCATCTGTTAGAATTTTTCTCTATATAAATAAAAGAAAATACTCCTAAATTATTCTACATTCTACCCTCAGCAAATCGTTTCACCTAAATAATGGTTTTAATGGTGCACTGAACAATTTGCGAAATAACTTCATCAACATTCCAATTGTTTTTTTTTTAGGGGGCAGTTAATGGCATAGCTGGCTGACAACTGGAGTGGAGCAAAACATTGGTTTTAAAATGCACAGTGCATTATATATGGTAATGGACAACAGACCGGATCGTTCTAAATAGAATCGCTTTTAACGAACTTTTTGGCTTTTAATTTCCATTTGATGTGGCGGGTGGTTAAAACGGGTGATGGATTTTTAAGCAGGGTCGCAAAAATACAGGGTGTTATAGATTGCACCACGGTTTTAATTCCACATTTAAGAAAACTATTTCAATTAATTAGAGATGAAATTCCTAACAAGTATAACTGCTACTTCTATATTTAATCTCTAATAATTGTAGATGTGTTTCTGATGACTATATGGATTATGAATGATTTATTTCGATTTTTAAACGAATCTTAATTATACGTCTGCTTATAATTAATGTTCGATTAGTATGTTACAGTGATGGGTTGCTATACGAAGCAAACTGCTATTTTGGAGCAGCTAACAACCGTTAACATTTTGTAGCAGCTATTTAATATCAAAAGATCCCTAACAGCCGGAAATATTACATAGATATTTTTAAAAATATATTTTATAAATATTTTTCGTGATAGGTTTTTGAATATATTTTTCATATTTTTTTCTAAATATAGATAAAATATTCAATTAAAATATTATCATTTTTTTAAATTTAATGTAAGCGCTATTATTTTTTCTAAAAATATTTATATGGAAATTGAGAATTTTTATGCATCTATTTAATTTTGTCAAATGAACTAAAATTGTTCTTGGTTATTTAGAATGTATGACATCGATAACGAAAAGTTGAAAATACATAGACTTTGTCTAAAAGGAAAGAATTTGTTTTTTCACACTCACCATTACAAGTTATAAATTCAATAATTCTGGCGTTCTTTTAAGGCATTACTGAAGGTTTATCAAATTAATCACTATTTTTTAATTGAAGTGTTCTAAATAAAAAACAAACGTATTGCTGTGGAATGGCACCCAAGGTTTCGGAAATTTAAATCTGTATTTTTATTTATTCCAAATCAGCCTTGTCAAAACAATGTTAGAGTTTCCACTATTCTTATTGTTGTAATTTTGCTAAGAATTTTGATATAATTGTTAGTATCATTTTATTTGGTCAGTTGTGTATAGTTAATTTCATTTATTTGTACATTTTGCGTGTACCAGTCTTGTATAGTTTATTTGCTAGTTTTTTCTTTGCGATGCGTTGCGGTCATCGCACGCAGCATTGTAAGATTTCATATATATGAGAATGTTACCTAGAGGCCCAGGGAGTTACTAGACGGAGGAGCGGGAGTCTGTTTGGTTTTGTTCTCTCGGTTACCGTTTATGGTAATTCCTTTTAATTTTAAGATGTAGTTCGTTGTTTGAATTTTAAAAATCGTCTATCTAGTAATTCTTTTGTTAAATTGTGTTTGGGTATTTGTGCACAATACATGTAAGGCTTTTAAATAATATTCGTTTTAGAAGTAATCGCGTTTAGAGTTTTAATTTTCCGTTTTTTTTTGTAGTTATCAAATATTTTTATTTTATCACTCGGGGTAGGTGAATGAAGCTGTGAGCTTGTTTTAAATTTCATTTTTAATTTTGGTTGTTTCTTTACGTTATTTGGATTAATTTGTAGTTTGCTTTGTATTTTTGAAACCACCGTGGATATTTTTTTTGTATGGTATAAGAAATTCCTTTCTAGAACGAATTCACCATTTTGTTTGCTAAAGGATTTGCCATTTGTCCCATTTTTAAATTGTAGAATCTTATGCAGTTTGTTTGTTGCCAGAATCTTATATTCACGGTTTTCATTTATCCTGTAAATTGTATCAAATGTTTTTTTTTTTTTTCTTTTTACAATAAAAATCTAATGATTGTAAATATCACTTTAAATAGTTCTTTTATTTCTGAATCAGCCATTTCAATTTTTGGGGATTATAAAGAAAGAAAGTTTTGCAAAAGCCCACTATTAATTTTTTAAAAAATTTACTTGAGATTTAAGAATCTCTGGCGCCCTTTTAAATTCATTTTTGCTGAGCTAGCTAAATTAATTTTGTCATTTTTAATTTCTTTAAACTTATATGCTTGGACAATCAGTTCACAGCAGTATTTATTATCATTTTATTTGAATAACCCAATAAAAATGAAAAATACTCATTTTTAAGCCTAGCCTTGGCTGGTGCCAGGTACAACCCTATGCCTTTTTTCATATCTTTCGGTAGTGACTCTCTCATGGCGTTTCCTTGTGACCTCTAAAACAATGCCAATTGTATTAGATCATGCCATGAATAAAACATCGTACAACATTATCAACACCTACTAATACATTTGGAGCATTTACAATAATTGGAGTGGTAGCTACATTCTAATACTTACGATACTTATTTTTACTTTATTTCATAATATTTGAAAACATTCTACGTACAAACAATAAAACAACACAACGTATTCTAACCTCTATTTGAGGTTATGAGGCTTATCTACCGGGATGAATCTCTTAAGCAAAGCAACTAGCAATTTATCTGGTAGATGCAGTACATATATGATGCATAAAATTCCTACAATTATATTATTAAACGATTTCTGTACATAGCGATCTTGAGCATTCCAATTATCTTATAAATGCCATGACATGTTCAAAGTTTTGCTTACCTCGTAGTCACCACAAAAACTAAAACACATTACACAGTTAACCCTAATCTGCCCTAATCGTATACTATTATAAACTATAACATGTAACGGACAAACGAATGAAAACGTTGATGATACGCACGTGCGCATATGCATTCTATGTACCTAATCCAGAGACGCATAAACAATACTAAATCATATAACACCGGCACCGTAATGAATAGAGGTGTTGTGTTGACATTCGCAACTTACAAATATTACAAATAATATAATACAAAACGCAGATATATTAATAAAAAAGTTACAGCGCTCAACTTAGATACTAATTAATCATATAGATATATATTATCTAATTTAATCTTTCAACTATCATTTTAAATAGGTACATACCTACTTATATGTATGCTATTTTACCCATTTTTATTATTCGTCTTACGCACCCAAATGTACAAAAGCAAAAATCCAATCTTTTTTTTTATATATAGAAATAAATATTTACAGAAATACAAAGCAAAATATTCTTGCAGAGTTATAAAATATATTGAGAAACATTTGCAATAAAATATTATTATGCTACATAACATATATATTTTTATAATGTTTTCCTAATATATTTTCTATAATATATTTTATACATATTATATTAATATAACTAATATTCAAGAAAGATTTAATATTTTTTAAATATTTATAAAATATGAAATAAATATAGTTTGTCACTGGGGATGCTGCTACTTTTTGTAGCAGTTTCCTGATATAGTACACTGAGAAAAGAGATTGCATTAACTTTTGGTTTTTATCATGTTAATTTTTCTTATTTGAAAGTAGCGTGCTATTTTGCCGAAAAACTATTTTCTTCTTAACTACATGCCTTTGGACGAAAAGTAACCGTAGTTAAATGGAATGCAGCTTATTTTGATTAATATTTATAATGTCTGTATAACTTCTGTTTAACTAAGACAATACATATTACATATTATATTGTTATTATTATGTACATATTTAACAACATTTTTTAGTTTCCTTTAAGGAAAATCAAGCTGAGTGCTTTTTTACGCGGAAGTATTTTAGTTTTATTCAGTTGCGGCTGGTACTAAAGGGCACAAGGGCACGTGCCCACCCATCCACCAAGATAAACACAGAAAAGAATTCGCATGTAATCAGTGCATTATTTATTTTATTATTTTTACGTATTTCTATAACGATGGTATCAAAGTTTCCTTCCGCACCACAGACACTAGCGCATATACGAACGCTCTAAACTATGTTCCGGGGCACTATTTCCGATGTACCTATTTCGAGTATGAATCGGACGGCTCCGTTTATCTTCGCTATATGCGCTTATACGGTCGCTTCGGGGCAACGCAATGCGTGTCCCCAGTTAACGCTTGCATAGTTTGCGAATTGCAATCGTTTTCAACGCGTACCGCGCATGTGTGATTTCAAAGACTTGAAGTGACGTTTATTATTACTGCTGGAAGTTAATTGAGTGCAAAATCTTAAAAAAAAAACCCGCTCTAATTTGAGGAAAAACTTTTAATTAAAGTGAAAGGAAGGCCTATTCCTGATCTTCAAATAAACTCCACTTCCACAAGTAAAACTCGAACTTACAATGGAGTATTTAATAAAAATATGAGTGGATGTGCGGATGTTCACCAACAAATAAACTATTTTGTTTTATCTGCTTAATTTTTAAGAAAGAGTTCAGTGCGTGGAATAAACAAGGGTTAAATGATTTAAAGCATATCGCAGAGAGGGCAAAGAAACACGAATATTCCGTTTCTCACATGAATGCATGCGTGGATTTTAATGTTCTAGGCAAAGTGGATATACGTGAATAATTAGACAGTGCTTATTTGCGACATAAAATTAAGTACAACGAAGATGTGGAAAAAATCGTCATATTTTGCGTCGGTTAATTATGTGTATAAAAAAATGTGAAATCTTATCCTAACTTGGACAGCGTAAAATTGAAAAGTGAACTTTCAGTAATTTATGAGCGCGAGGACATGTGTGACGTAGATGTAGGTGGTGTTTTGCCACTTTTAGTGTTATATAACAAACAACAACTTAAAAAAAGTTTTGACAGAAACATATACACTGTTGGATATTATTTGTACAACCCCCATGTGGACAGCAGTATGTGAACGATCTTTTTCCACTCTCAAACGCATTAAGACTTTTCTGAGAAGCACAATGTCAGAAGATCGACTGAACGCATTTTCACAACAAAATCATAGACGTCTTTTCCAGCATGAAAAATAGGAGAATGGATTTTATGTACAAAAAATAGGCAAGTTCTTAGTTTATGCCCACCCTCTTTCATAACTCACGAGCCGCCACTGTAAATGAAATAATTGTTTCAGCTCTGAAACGTTTCTATTAATGACTTTTGTTTAGTGGGGTGGTTTTGGATCACTCTGCATTTGTGCAATTACTGGTGTCCCGATTTTTGTTTTTCTAAGTTCACATAAATATTCCTTCTCTCTCATTTTACCTATTTCTTCTTCGTCGTTGTAACTTACCAGGTTTCAATAATTATCTACGCTCATGGTTGTACTGCAATAGCAGAGCTTCTCTCAATAGGTAATCATGATATCTTATACACAAGAAACATCTTCAATCTTTCCAACGCTGGGAACTGAATAGGCTCCCTCCACACTTGATTTTCCTTTGAAGTGGCTCACACGAGGGACCGCGACTGGATTAGAAGCGTCTATGCCGAACCTCGTTGTATGCAAATGGGCCGCCCTTTGTCCCCGCGATACTGGGGAATTTAATATGCAGATTTTCAATGCGGAAGGACTCGAAGATCCGGTTGGGAGCGACCGTGTGGTAGCTGGAGGTAGGTAATGCGGAAAGAGTCGCTGTGTTGCCTTGAATGGAATCCCTATTCCCCACTGTTTCACGCAAATGGAATGAGCGGCGACGACAATGGATATACAAAGTGCTTCCTGGAAAATAATCGAGAATGAATATTATTCTTTATTTTTCTGTTGAAGAGATGCAAACGGGAAAGAAATAATTTGGGTCGGGCAGAATCGGCACTGTTCTAAAATCATTTAGGAATATTATAATATTGATATACCGGGTGAGTCAATAGTCCGATATTGGTCGATGTCGATATAGACTTTAACACCTCTTTAACTTTAACGTAACTTGGCAACCTTGCATGCGAAATTTAAAACGAACATGCCTAAAAAATAAGTATAGTTTCATTTGAAAAAAAAATTAAGTTGAGTACGGTGCTGGAAAACTGAGACACCCCGTGAACGTGAAAATATTTTTAGAACGTACACTTCTTTCCGTCATGTAAGGATGCCACATTGAAATTTTTTTTTAAGAGAGATTTTAAAGTCAATATCAACCGATATCGGACTACTGACTCACCCTGTATAGAGCGTTATATAATTTTATTACATAAGAGGAAGAGAAGTACTCTGGTACAACGTTAAGATCAAGGGATAAGGTGAACAAGTGTCAATATTCCGGGGATTGATACCAGCAAGAATAAAAAAACTCCTTTTTGTTTGTCTCTAGAAATTAATTTATTTCGAAAGACCTAGAGACAAAGAAAAGGAGTTTTTTGATTCTTGCTGGTATCAATCTCCGGCATATTGATATTTAACGTGTCCCTTGATTTATTACGAAACCTGAAGTCTTTTAATTTAACATATTGCTATAGACTGGCACCCCGGGTTTCGGAAATTTAAATGTGTATTTTTATTTATTCCAAATCAGCCTTGTCAAAACAATGATAGAGTTTCCCAAGTCATTTAATTGTTTGTATCATTTTATTTGGCCAGTGGTGTATTGTTAATTTCATTTATTTGTACATTTTGCGTACTCCTGTATATAGTTTATATGCTAGTTTTTCCTTTGCGTTGCGCTGTGCGTTCATCGCACGAAATTGTAAATTTGTTATATGTACGATGTTATCCCTTGGAGGCCCCCAGTTCTTTGAATGATGGCGGCCGTAAGTACATGTTTTTCCTTTTTGTTTGCTACCATGTAGGTAATTTCATTTATTTTAAATCTTTGTTCGGGTATTTTGATATTAATTCATCCATCAAAGAACTCTTTATTTAATTATTGCTGTTTTGTTTAATTGTGTACACGTTTTGAATATTAGATCAGTAATTATTGTAAAATGTTCTAGAAGATTTCGTGTTTTTAGTTTAAAAAGTTTAAATTTTTCGTTTTCTTTTTGCTGATTTGTATTGTATTGTTAATCACCACGGTTAAGGTGAAGTGAAGCTTTGTGCTGTAAAAATTAAATTTCAATTTATATTATATTTGTCTCTCCACGTGTAAAATTTAGTTTGGTTTAAATTTCGTGACCGCGTGGATATTTTTTGTGGGATTGAGATTTATCTTCTGGAACAAATTCACCATTTTGTTTGCTAAAGGATTTGCATTGTCCTTTTTAATTTGTAGAGTCATATGCAGGTTTGTTTTATGCCAGAATTTTATATTCAAGGTTTTTTTTTACCCCTGTTAATTGTTATCAAATGTTTTTTTTTTTTTTTTCTTTTTCAATAAAAGTTTATGATTTTAAATATCACCTTAAATAGTTCTTTTATTTCTGAATCAGCCATTTCAATTTTTGGGGATTTTAAAGAAAGTCCATTTTCAAAACACCCACTATTACTTTTTAAAAAAATTTACTCTGAGATTTAAGAATCTCTGGCGCCCTTTTAAATTCATTTTTGCTGAGCTAGCTAAATTAATTTTGTCATTTTTAATTTCTCTTTACTTATATGCTTGGACCATCAGTTCACAGCAATATGTATAACATGTCACAAAGAAAATCTTAACATGACATTTTAACTGAATGAAATAAATCTCACAGCTCTAGCTTTTGTGAGGATTTATACCCATATGACAAATAAACTACTGCTGTGGCAACCTGCGTTATCGCTGAGTGTAATTTAAGTTGCCTAATTTGTCAGATTTTTCCGTTTTGCTGAATCATTGTATCGAGAAATTTCCACAATAATGTTTAGTTTGTATAAATTTTAGTTAATTGTATAATTTATTTAATTAAGTGTTCAGTTTTTTTTAAATTAATTCAATTCAATTATTTGTCTTTTGTTTGAGTGTTAGAGTTAACGTCCTATTCTCCTAGATTTTGTCGGTAAATTGTGCGTTTGCGTGTTTGTTGTTAGAAAAACGATTGTAGGAGTTTTGTCAGACGTTAGCGTGAGTACATGTATATTTTTAAATCTTTGATGCCATTTTGTTTATTCATTTGTTATAGAGTTTTGATTTTTGAATGTATTCTGTCCATCAAGGAATTCGCTTTTTAATAATTGTTATTATATTGATGTGTGCACATTATAGATATAAGATCATTTATTATTTTTGTGCAGGAAGATATGTTTTCAGTTTAATTTCTCTCATTATAGTTTTAAGTGTTTATTTTTTCCGTTTTCTATTTTGCTGATTCATTTTTATGTTTGTAAATAAATAAAACTCAAATATTATAACAAAGAATCCCTACACTGAGAAAAAAATTTAACAATCATAAATAAAAATACAATTATCGTAAGTAAAAAGTTTAGCTGGATAGGGGAGAAAAGCACAGATTACTTAGCACTAGTAAAAAAGAGATCCTAAACACTGATACTAACAACAAGCAATCTAAGTTACTTACGGTCTGCTTCATACCGGTAACTTATGAAGTTACTTATGATAATTAAACTGAAGTAGTTAAGCTAAAGAATATATGTAGTTGCAGTAAGCAAAGATTTGCCCTTGTCAAGTAGTAGGTGTATTACTGTGAGTGAACTATTCTATGATAGGTCTCATACCTTCATAATTAATACAAGCTATTTAGATTACTTGTGATAAGGAAAGAGTGTCATCAATGCATATTCACTAAATAGGTACCTGATATATAGAAGTTTGCTATAAATATACAATATACTTACCTTAAATTTGTTGTTCAACTATAGGTAGTGTAGGAAACGACGAAGTTTAGTGAACATTTATTAAGTAGCTTACTGTGTACTCTGTGTGAATAACTGATAAATTACAAAAAAAAGTTCCACAAATCATCAATTATTTATACAACCGCAACTATAAGTACTGCGTACCGAGCAGAATATATTCTGTCCATCAAGGAATTCGCTTTTTAATAATTGTTATTATATTGATGTGTGCACATTATAGATATAAGATCATTTATTATTTTTGTGCAGGAAGATATGTTTTCAGTTTAATTTCTCTCATTATAGTTTTAAGTGTTTATTTTTTCCGTTTTCTATTTTGCTGATTCATTTTTATTTTCCTAATCACCTCGGGTTGGGTGATTAGAAGCATAGTTCTTGTATTTTTAGTTTTTCATTTTTGTAAATTTTTAGTGTTTGTCCACGAAATTATTTTATTTTGTTGAAACCACGTGGATTGATTTAGTATGATTACGATTATCTTCCTGAACAATCAAATCTTTTGCCTTGTATAGGAAATAGCATTCTCCTATTGTAATTTAGAATCAAGTGTAGTTTTTTATTTTAGGCCAGAACCTTCAGTTCACGGTTTCTTTCTACCATTTTGTAATTTAACCCTTTTATACAATAAATTTTGATTGTTACTTAGCATCTTTGGGTTAAAAATTCTGTTCTTTTATTTTTAATTAAAACTTTTCAATTTTTGGGGTAATTAAGAAAGACAGTTTTCATTCACTCACTATTTACTTCTCGTGGTTAGATTCAAGTTTTAATTCGCGAAGGTTAGTCTGAGGTTAATTGTTCTTTTGCGCTCTTTTAAATTTTATCCTTTGAGCTAGCTAATTTAATTTTTCATTTTTAATTTTCATTTTGCATTTTCAAATTCAGTCTGTACACAGTACTACGTAATTATATACTATGTACTTTTTCGAAGGATGTGATCTTTTCAACCACAAAAACCAAAAAAAAACATTACTAATAAGGTTCACACAGAACTGCCTACATAAATATTGTCTAAATCCGTCTCTGTTAGACGCACCTGATCCCTTTCGGTCCTCGGAAAACGCTCGAAGTTTTATCGTAACGGGGACGGCTACCAACTCGGCGCGGATTCCTGGGGTTAGCGAACCCCTCCTCTGGAAGACTACGTATTAATTAAGTGTCCTGATCTTGCCTCCGGTTTCCGGATAGGAGATTCGACACGTGCGAACTGGGCAGCGGGGAGAGGGGAAGGGGGACGTGCACCAGGCGGAGAATTTAATTTATCGGATCCAAGAGCGCCACGGCACGCGGATATTGGATATGACGGCGTACGGAAGGGACCACGTTGTTAATAAGGAGGTGAGGTCACAGTTGTGTATAAGAGAGAAGAATTTAATTGGAGGCCTATGGTAGTTTCAAAGTTCGAGAGGTTAGATCTGCTGCAAACGTTCTGTGTTATTGTTAAGTGATATCTACTATATAAAACCAAAGTCTTATATCATATTTAAAGAGGAATATACAACGTGTGTATAAATTGTCGCAAAAGCTATATCGCAGCGACATTCTTCCTTCGTTCTGAATCTAAAATCTAAATGGAAAAATATAGGTACTATGCTTCATGCGTCTTCAGGAGCCACTTGAAAGTAAACATGCAGTTGCAACAACTGTAGTCGCATACTACAAATGGTAGTTACATACACTGTCAAAATTGATAGACCAGAATTACAAAATGACAAATTGGATAACACAAATGATACATAGGGAAAAAGCAATAAGCAAAGCTTTATTAAAACAGAATTAATAGTAGTTTGATTTTCGAACGCATCTCTTTGTAATAAATTAGCGACACTATTATACGCAGATGTTAAACTTTCACCTTTATGTAACCCCAAACAAAAAAGCTAAATAAAAAGCCAAAGGATTTAGGTCGGCCGACCTTGCAGGCCATAAGAAAGGACCACCGCGACCAATCCACCTGTTAGAGAATGGTTCATCCAACCACTCTCTCACATTACGCGAGAAAATGTGCCGGAGCTCCATCATGCATGTAAAACATGTTACGGCGTATATTCAATGGTATCTCGTTCAATAACTGTTCTAATACATTAAAATACCCGTTTGGCATCAAGTCGATTTTGGCAGATAGATTGCCCAACGACACGGTGATAATTAATACCCAGCCAAACATTAACTGAAAACTTTCTTGGTGACCGTATTCCCGAAACGCATGAGGATTTTCATCTGCCCATGGTGAAAATTATGGGTATTGAGTACACCATCTCTGGTAAACATAGACTCGTCGGGTCCAAAAAACACCTCTTAAAAAGTCGCCATCTTCTTGAATCCTATTTAAGATACTATGACAAAAGTTAAACGGTGTATGTTATCGTTTTCATAGAGCCGGCTGCACCGTAGTTATACGGTATGGATAAAGAAGGTTTTCAACTTAGAACCAAATGAACGGTCTTATTACTGCGGATATTGAATGTGGACGCCAACTGCTGCGTAGTACTGACGGAGGGATCTTTATGTACTGAGTCTAGAATTTCCTCTTCCAGTGTAATGTACGCGTCGTCTAGGTCGACCAGCGTTGGCATTTCTTTTCTTAAACGAACCAGTTTCACGTAGACGTTGGTCCAGCCGTCGAAATACGTTTCCAGTAGGATGTCCTCCGGTTTGGAAAACGTACACGATATTCTGTCTGCCATGTTAGCATTTCCCATTACAAAAACCGTATACCATATACATATCGCATATTCATTAAATGTAAAAACCATTGTAAATAAACAAAACAATAATACGAGAATGATAAAACACTGAAAAGAAAAATAATCAAGAGAATACGAGTAATCACGACAAAGAGCAGAGCTTGCATAAAATTGAACGCTCAGATTAATGTCAAAATTTGACAGTAATGGTTTTGATTGAAATCAAATTAGAATACAAAGTCATTGTCCTACAATGTTGCCAAATGTGTTTTTCATGCGAGGATGCTTATGAAGAAATGTTGAAACCAGGGTCTAAAATCAAAAGAAACTGTTTACGAAAAAAAAGGAATAAGAATCGTATAAATTCAAAATTGCAGCTATCGTATACCACAATAACGAACACAAACGCTTATTAAGGAACTAAAAACCGAACTTGAAGAACCTCGTGAAGACTTATGAAGCATAGTACAATATTTTACCATTTAGATTTTCGATTCAGAAACGAACGAAGTATGTCACTACGTGTAGCTTTTGCGACAATTTATACACACGTTATATATAAAGAGACAAAGGTATAGACCATAGATTAGTAACATAATAGATTAGTAACATAATAGATTAGTAACATAATAGATATGCAACTCTCTACTCACATGACGTTCCTAGAATTTAGTTGTGACAAAGGACACTGAGCGCTCTATCGAAATGGGCTGTGGTGGGTATATTCAAAGTTAAATATTATTTGAAAATACGCTAGAAGTTGTGGAAATTAGTTATTTCCGAGAAATCATCAGCAGTTTCTACTATACTATATGTCTGAATAGTAGAAGCCACTAATTTGCACAAAAAATCATATTGATAAACAAATAATTATAAAGGTATTTCAAAAATAATTTATTTTAAATACACATATTTTATCTACATATCTTAAATCATCAGGAAGCAATAGATCAGGTACAGTGTCTCCTCTAAGATTTATCCTAATCTTACTTACAATTAACTTCATTTCATTACTGAAGTGAACATCACAAACATCGTAAATCGATCGTCTTTCATATTTCATGTCTGTCATGCCTGATCTGTTAGTTAATCTGGTCCAAACTTCAAATCTCTATAAAGGAAATAAATATATTAATACTGCAAAGTACGGAAATTAAATATTTACATAGATTTTCGTAGAAAATATTTCAGAATTGCTTACATCATTATTTACTTTTACTATTATACAACGATACTTACATCTACTTCTAATGGTAGAATCCGCCCGGTAACTTTTATTTTACAACACCGAATACAATAATAATTATCCTTAGTATTGTTTAAACTGAGTTCAGTGTTTCTGCTGATGATGATAGCTTTGCTATCGAAACGTACGTCCAGTTTCGTGCAGTTTGTGGTAAGGGGTCTAGGAGAAATTTACATGATAAATACACTACAAGAATGAAGACATTGATTACAACCTATTTTATTATTATAACTAACAGCTTCGTGCTGGTTTCGCCGTGTGTCAAAACTTTCGCTCGACGTTTCACTGTTCATAATGACAGCGAAACCCGCAAGAAGCTGTTAGTTATAGTTACACCGGCCGTGAAAGCCTACGCAGTACTATTTTATCATTGTTTCCCTGTGACGTTTTTTAGAGACCTGCGGATGATACAGATGTGCCGAAAAATGTTATCATTAGTCTTCGAAAAAGATATTTTTAATAAAAAAAAAAAAACCAGAACGAGAAAGGGCCTAGAAACCAAACTGTTGTTTCGTTTTATTTACTATCAAATATAGCTTCACTACATGGACGATATGAAAATCTTTAAATATTCCATCTCTTCCTTTTTCATATACTTTTTTCCCCTTCAAAACTAATCACGCCGGTTGTATTCGGAAAAATTACCCTGGGCGAGCAGTAAAAAATTCACGAATACAACAAAAGTAAAGCGAGCAGTAGGTCGCTACGGTTTGCGTATGTTCCAAGCCCCTAAGGCCACAGTGTTGTATCCATTTACATCTTTACGCTTTTGTATACGTTAAAGAGGAAGAAGAAAGTTTATTTTCTCTACCATTACCTTTCCTAAGGAGTGCAGGAATGTAAAATTAAAAATAAACAAGACAAATGGGCCATATTTTGATGGTAGTGTGGTTATTACTGTGCTGGCATTAAAAAATATGTTAAGGCACTGCAGAAAGGGAGGAAAATGAAAGGTAAAAAAAAAAGAAACAAAGTGAGGATGAAAAATATACATTCATCGAATAAGTTTCGTAAATAAATAAAATTCAAAAATTATAACAAAGAAGCCCTACACTGGGAAAAAAGATTAATAATCATAAATAAAAATACAATTATCGCAAGTAAAAAGTTCAGCTGGATAGGGGACAAAAGCACAGATTACTTAGCACTAGTAAAAAAGAGATCCTAAACACTGATACTAACAAGAAGCAATCTAAGTTACTTACGGTCTGTTTCATACCGGTAACTTATGAAGTTATTTATGATAATTAAACTGAGGTAGTTAAGTTAAAGAATATATGTAGTTGCAGTAAGCAAAGATTTGCCATTGTCAAGTAATAGGTGTATTGCTGTGAGTGAACTATTCTATAACAGCTATCACACCTTCATAATTAATATATGTTATTTAGATTCCTTGTGATAAGGAAAGAGTATCATTAATGCACGTTCACTAAATACCTGATATATGGTTAGGTAGGTAATGGTTTGCTATAAATATACAATATACTTACCTTAAATTTGTTGTTCAACTATAGGTAGTGTAGGAAACGAGGAAGTTTAGTGAATACTTATTAAGTAGCTTACTGTGAACTCTGTGTGAATAACTGATAAAGTACAAAAAAAAAAGTTCCACAAATCATAAATTATTTATACAACCGCAACTATAAGTACTGCGTACCGAGCAATGCGTAATTCAAAATTGTTTGCAAATAATTTTTAATTACTATTCAGTCTGCTGTAGCTTCGATTGCATTAATAATCGAAGATTAAATTCGCATTTATTTTGCTAAAGATGGTACATAATACTTATTACTTAAGAAAAAAACGCAGTATTATTAGTAATAGTTTTATTTTGTATAGGACAAACACAGTGACTAGCTGATATGAATGAAAGATATTGGTTTCACTTTAACAACAGTTTTTTTTAAACAATTTACAACGTAATGACTCATAAAATATATTCCTTAACAATGAAAAAATGAACAAAGCAATAATAAAAGATAAGGTAAATGGAGCCCTCTTGAGACGTTATTTAGTTATTGAAATCTAAACAAAGGACAAAGAGAAATATGGCTTTGAAGTTACAACTAATAACAAACAAAGAAATAATATACCTAGGCGGTAAACTTGCGGTTTCTGTTGGTTCTTTGCACTGGGCGTTGTTTCGGCGAGTTGATCCTCTGTCGGCGTACGTGGCGATTATGTCCGGTGATCGCCTTGAAAACGGTTACTTCGTCAGGGTATCCCTAACTGCAGGTGGCACTTGGACTGTCACTCAGCTAGTGACGGCATCCACACTTTAATTTCACCAGCGGGCGCAGATATCATCACAATGATGGGGAATTCAAATATCCCACCACGTGGTTAAAACTGCAATCTTGAAACATCCGATTGCTTATAGGCTCGGTGCTTCTTCTTTCGCTGGGATTCTTTATACGGATGGCGCCTTGAGTTAACCCACCCGGTATTTTTAATATATTTGCGTTCCAACTGGCCTACAATTGCCGTACTCCTTGGCCACCCTTTTTCGACAACCTTTTCCCACGTCCGTAACTCCTACTTGACGCTAGCCCGCGCCTGCGCGCGTAGCCGTCTCGGGGACTATTTCATTACTTCGCCGCATTAGCCAATCAGGAATAGTAAAACAATCACGGGCTGGCAGCAAAACTCAAATAATCATAGTTGTGGCGAGTTGTTACCTATTTAAGAAAATACATGAGTTTAATAGCGATCAGCATTGTTGTTACTTCTACTAAGCATGTGCTGTAGTTAGATACAGTACCAGTAGTCATAAGTAATACGTTACTTACCACAAATTTGTCAGGTGCGCTGTGTAATAGCCGTTAATAAAAGCACTATTTACAGTAACAACTTGCATTCAGGAAACTGGATTTAGTTGCAGGTATTAATTAACGAGAATAGTTCCAAGTAAAACTTTATCTATTGTAAATAATTTTTTATCAAGTAAACACTTTACTCAGCCCATTTTTCTCAGTGTACTAATATCATTAATATTTCATTGTATAGCATTCACCAATCAATGCCTCACAGCATCCCCCTCACCAACCCTCCAAAATAACAACTCCTGTCCATCCCAACTGAAAAAAAAATGAAATCCCAGTCTCAATTCCTATCCAGACTCCAATCACCACAATAACATATTTCTAACTAAATCCGATCCTGACTTTCCGCTCCCCCAATAAGCAATCTACAGCCGTCCTCACGACCGCAGGGGTTGGCAGGTCCTACAGCACCATTTAGGGGGTGGCAGGGAGCAAGGAGACGTTGAAGTTCATCCCCACGTAGAAACAGGTGATGATTTCTATGATGGCGGAGGGGGGAGATAAATTTGAAGACTGGGGGCTGGTGGGGAAGGGGTAATTCGGGTGGGAATGCGGGTAGGAGACGAGGGAAACTTCCTTTGGGGTGATAGCGACGGCAGAAGGGAGTTGAACGATAAATATGAGCTCGGCTTATTATAAGGATATAATTGAAAGTAATTGAATGTGATGGAATTGTAGTGGATAAGAGATTAAGTGAAGTATTTTTTCTTCAATTTTTGCGTTATTAAAGTAGTACAATCAAAAAGTGTAGCGAAATATGCTAAGTATGAGAGTTAATTCGTTCTAAGTAAGTATACAAACATTAAACATTAATTAAATTAAATCAATAAAAATAGAAATAAATCTTTATTTTTGGCCGTATTTATACCTACATGGAAAATATATAAACGTTTTGTTAAATAAAAGATGTGATTAAAATATATTAATAAACAGTATTTAGCAAATATTGCTTACGCAAAAACCAACACTTCAACGTGCAGAAATGAAGAACTTCAACAAGTAAATAACAAAACTCCTTTATAATTGATACATTTTAATATTGCATTAATGAATTTTGAAAGCAAATATCATTAAATCACTCAATAAAGTCAATATGCAAATAAAACACTATGCCACTTTTAAATTCCTGATTTAAATCCGAAATGACAGCTGTCATTAAGTTGTCTTTGGTTTTAAAATTCTGCGTATTTTCTGGGCTTTTGCGAAAAATATAATTCAAATTTACATGGTTCAAATTATCCATTATGGTTGAAGACGAACGCTGTATGAAGAAACGAAGAATAAATTAAATACGTGTAAAATCAAAAGTTATGCTGACGGCTAAAATCAAGTAAATTTGGACGTGACTCGAGGCCAAAGGAAGAGCACTATCATGGTGATTTGGTCTTTTTGGGCAATATGAAAATGTATATATTTTGTATGGTCCCAATAAATCGATATTATTATTATTATTATTATTATTATTATTATTATTATTATTATTATTATTATTATTATTATATTATTATTATTATTATTATTATTATTATTATTATTATTATTATTTGAATTGCCCGCCATACACTGATTTTGACGAAGATCCCTGCAATACCGACTGTTTACCTTAAGCCACAGTATATACCCTATCCAGTTTCACATCGCCGGTAACATGGGTTTCAAACATGGCGCCCCAGGAAATTCGCGGTGTCGCATATGTGGGTGAAATTGTAACTAAAACTATTTGAATTTCTTTACAAGCAAAAATCTAACCTACAAAGCCGTTCCCTCCTGTCATTTTTTTATAGGAGTGACATTGATGTTGTGCGATTTTCTGCCAATTGTCAGTCTGTTTGCGTATATAGGTTATTTTCGTACTCACTTTGCAATTATTAGTTGCAAAAATAGCCGCCAAACGCCATCGCGAATTTCCTTAAATTGATAGACAAAACATCAAAGGCGCCGACACTTAGTGAAACTACTCGATAAGGTTTATACTGTGCTTAAGCGGTTTAGGCACTGTATATACCCTATAGGTTTATACTGTGGTTTAGGAGTTACCGAGTTTAGGGGCTTAGGGCTTAGTTGGCGTTGAACTAGTGTTGCGAACCGCTAGGAGGCACTTCCCCCTAGACGGTGTCCCAAATTCCCCTTAATCAAGTACTTCATCCCCCCCAAAAAATCCATTAGATATTTACATGACTTTATAATTACAACTCTCTCTACTAACCAAATTTAGATTTCCTGCCATTATTTTTGTTGAAATCAACGACAAAGTATTGATATAGTACCAGGATGTAGTAAAATTGGCTATATCATTAATAGCCCTAATAGCCAAATTTAAATTTCCCGCCACAATTTTTAATGAATGCAACGTAAAGCCTTTAAAATAACTATTAATGTAATACAACATGGTGGGGAATTTTATGTATCAACGTTGAAGTTACTAAGAATAATTGCGGGAAATTTAAATTTGGCTATTAGGGTAGATGATGCTGAAAGTTAAAAAATATAAAAATTTAAGAAAATGTAAGTTTATTTGTGGAAAAAAAAATATTAAATTTACTGTTCATCTACAACCCACATAGCAAAATTTAAATTGCTCTCAATTATTCTAAGTAACTTCAACATTGCAACATAAAATTACCTACCATTTTGTATTACATTAATAGTTAGTTTAATGCCTTTACGTTGAATATACTAAAACCGACGGGAAATTTAAATTTGGCTATTAAAAAAGACTCCATTTTAACAAATATAGTAATTAAAAGAAACCTCTTTAAAATTTCCCTTAAGAAATGTATTCCCTAAAGTGTCCCTTCACCTTAAACGTTTACCCCAAGTTGGCAACACTGCGTTGAGCAACTAATGCAGTGTTGCCAGGTCTAATGATTTTTTTAGTAGATACACTGATTTTAACTAGGATCTACTGAAATGTATCATGAATCTACTGAAAAATCTATATTCCTTAAACTCTCGTTAATATAAGCTTTGATTGATAAAAATATTAGATCTTTCCTTAGTAATCTCTATAGAAGTGGGTTTAATTAATAATTTTAAACCATCTTCTATAGAGATAACTTTTTTTTTTGTTATTAATACGATAACACATCGGCCGCGTTCAGAATACGAACATGATACATATCAGTAGCGGTTCCCGCTACACAAAATGGCAACTGCTCCATTGTACTATGTTATTGATGTAGCATTACGTTTTTGAGACGAATTGTCAACAGTTCCCAAATCGTTTGGGAGCAGCTACGTAGCGGTTACGTACTCTAAACGCGGCCATTGTTTCCAAAAAGTAAGTCCAACATAGTTGACATCATCAGTGACTAAGAAAAAAGTCGTCTGAAGAGAAAAAAGCCATTTTGTATACATATTCATATAATATTCGTCTATATTTGCATAAATTTATTTCATTTATTACCAATCTGTTGATTTCTATTGAATTTTCATGTGAAGATATACTGAAAATATAAATATTCAACTGGCAACACTGCACTAGTGAACTAGTTATACCTATAACCTATACATTCATACTTTTGCGGTTTCAAAGAATTATTTCATTTATAGAATTACAGTAAAAGCTTCCTTTCTAATGTATTTAATATTGGTTATCTGTTATCACACTACAAAGGTAGGTTTAGTAAAATCTGTGTTATTAATAGCATCAAATAAGTTTATTAAGGGTGATAACATTTAGGTACAAATAAATTGCTGGATTGACCTGAATACATCTTAATTTTACTCTTATCTTGACGTAATTGTATATTTTAAGAATTCCAATAGTCTCTAGGATAAAATTAAATTGTTGTTATCATTCAGTTATAAAAATGATTTAGGATCTTGCAGTAATACTTTTTTTAAAGTCGTCTAGAGAATTGACTAAAATTCAAATTCCTAGTAAGCTAAGTTAATATAAAAATTTTAAAATACTTACAAATGTTAATGCTCCATGTTGAAATTACTAAAAATAATTATGATTTTAAATTGAATTTCCTTAATAGGTTACCTGTTCGATGATGCTATTACAGGAATATTCGGACACCTACCTACTTTTCAATTTCAACAATTGACTCAAATTTGAAGATAGAAAGGCTGTGAAACACAATAATACTTTCTTAATGTATTAGAAAATCTTTTGGAATTTGATTTGTTACTCAATTTTAAATAGCTTAAGGTAAATTTGAATTTTACGCCAGAAATAATGAAATCTGTAGAAGTGACAAGTTCCTAATGACTAGCGTTGCCATATCCACCCAATCTACCGCTTAAACGGTATTTCTTCAATCTTCCGTTTCAAGTCTTCTGGAATCTACTGCTTTTTTAATGACGGTAATAAAACAGGCGATGAAGTATGACCTTTTGATGTTACTGCATCCGAAATAGTTGCAAAAATCATTTTTTTAGTCATAAGGTAAGAAAGAGAGATAATTAAATAGGTACTTTTACAATAGTTCTAGGCAACTACTTAACATGTTGCGCTCAGATGTTAAGATCTACTGTAATTTTACAATTTTTATATACATTCTATTGCTACTAATTGTAAGTAATTTCATCTGGCAACATGGTCCTAATCAGTTTGAAATTAGTTGTGAGTTGTGACGTTTGGTTGTGGTTATGTTAGTTTATGTTTTATTTGTTCTATATGTGAATTCAGTGAATTAACAAAGAAAAACAGTTAACAAACTTTTACATTCGTTACGATTTATAATCAAACGCCCTTTTACAAGGGAAAAATCTACTCTTCTTTACAATCAACGCCGTTTTATACACAAGATGATCCCATTCAACATCTACCGGCTAAAACTCAATGCAAACGGAATCCCAACGATTCCTTCTCCAAGATTCGCCCACCTCAGCAATCCTGCAATCTACGCCACCATTCAGCGCCCATTTATAAGGGCTATAAATCGCGTAAATCAACTGCATCCGCACGGATTTGTCATCGCGGAGTCCGTTTCTGTCAAAAACCGATTGCTTCGCGTTTATCTGAGGGAGCAGCAGAGCACGATAGAAGTCGAGGTAAAGAGAGGAATCGCCTCCAAATAGGAGAGGTAGGTAACGATGTCCCGCTAACGTCAGGCAAACGGGCAAGCCGAAATCGATATCGTATTTTGGACGGCTCCCCGTGCTGTACGAAAGGTCCGCTGGGAGTTTTTCCGCCGAACTCGCAGAAAAAGAATGGCAGGGAAAAGACGGATAGAATATAGATTGAGGTTTAAGAACAGTACGGCCGATGTGTTGGATGAATTTCTTCGGGGTTTCTTTCTTTCGGTAAGTAAAGGGGAAAAAATGGATTTAGGATGGATTTGAATGATGCTGTGTAGAAAGGAATTAGGGAAGAGCTCTTGTGTATGTAAAAGTTTTGGAGGAGTTATTTTTGTGTGAAGATGGAAAATGGATTGTCAATAAGGGGGTGGTTCTTAAAGTGATATCTAAATGGTGGATGAAATGTTTTTTTTTTTGTTTTATAAATACATCATAACATCATCCAATGACTAGATCAGAAGTAAATAACTAAATGCAATTAATTTGTTGTAGTATAAAGCTGTGAATAAATAATAACATTGTTTAAATATATCTAGTTAATCAACATAATGCATTTTCGGAAAAAATTAAGTATTGCTCAGGGAAGTGGTGCACTCTATCGGTGAATGTAAATTGATTTGAAAACGTGATAAATATAACAGGTATCTCGGTCAGAGTGAGAGACAGATTTCTGTGTTTTATCCATCTGCGGAAACGACGGAATCCGTATCGGTGATTTACTGGCATTGGCGAATTGTATGGCCTGGGGAAAAGGGAGGATGGATGCATGTGACGCTGTGATGACGCACCTCGCCATAATTCTCGTGTTTGTTTACATTAGAAGATTAGAATTCTGAGGTATTCTGTTATAAATATAAAGAAATTGAAAGCATATTGCAAGGCACGTTCTTGTTGACAAACATTAATTGAACAATTTTTCTAATTGAGGTTTTTTTCTTTTAAGAATAAAATATTTAAACTTAAAACAAAAATCACTGAAAAGAGAAAAGTTAAATCTAAAAGGACGAAAATTTGCCGAACAAAAAACATAAAACTACTTCTCAATTTTTTTTCTTAGTTTTTAAATTAATAAGTTGTTTTTTTAACTTAATTTACTTATGTTTATGATTATATAATAATCAGAAAATGTTTGTTTTATTAAGAAGATAAGTATTTAGTTTGATAATATATAATCTGTAGTTCGATAGCCTTCTTATATTTAAAATTTTAGTAAAACGCGGGTTTTTTCGTTCGAACGTATATATGAGAACCTTCTTCTCCTCCTCTCTCCTATTGCTATCTTCGCTTCTCCCGTGTATAGCGGTACTGTCGCTAATTTCAACTGGTGTAAAGGCGAGAAATTTATATAGTTTTTCTTATATTTACAAAACATTTTTTACTTGATTTACTTATGTTTACTATTACATAATAATAGAAATTCGTTTTTTATATAATGATAAAAATATGTAGTTTGGGGGTACAAATCGCCATTTATTTTTACATATATGCACCACTTATTAAAAACACCATACATGATGACATTGGTGCTCTTTCTCTTGAGCGGCTGAAAAGTTACGAGGTAACCTTTGGGGGCAACATCCGTATATACAAGGTTACATCGTAACTTTTCAGCCAATCAAGAGAAAGAGCGCGAACGCGTCATCATGTATGCTGTTTTTAATAGCTTTGTTTGTTTGTGTGCTTGGAGCAGTATCTACTGACGTCATCAGAGTAACTTGAGAGCGTCTCAGAGTTGGATTTAAAGATGGTACAAACAAACGCGCTCGATTGCAATATAACCTTAATTTTATTATTTACTTATTGTCACAGCTATTATGAATAGGAAAAGTAAAAGTCATTTTTCAAACTAATGAATCTAGACTACAAGAAAAATGCATCATAGACTAGTATTTATGTACCTACCAAGTGAAGTTTTTAAAATATAATGATTGTTCTTTACATCAATCACATTGGTATCATTATATTATCCATATCGTGCATATTTGATGCAGGTATAAATCGGATTACATTTACAAACGACAGTTTACAACACGGTGTTGCGCGATTAGGTTATGTTGCACAAATTGCTCGTAATTGCTCGGACGTCGGATCGCGAGCAGAAAGAGGAACCTCTTTGTAATCTGGATTTGCTTGCTCTAAACAAACAAACACGCACAAATCATGCTCTAAAATACAAACAAACGCGTAAAATTCCATGGATCTGCTTAGATCAGACAAACAAACAAACCTAATAAGTAACGTGGTGCATATATGTAAATATAAATGGCGATTTGTACTCCCAAACTACATGTTTATTTTTAAAATGAAAAACGAATTTCTACTATTATGCAATTAATAGTAAACATAAGTAAATCAAACAAAAAATATTATACAAATATAACACAAAACTTAGAACTACACACATATATAGAGCATAACATTAAATTAGAAACTAAAAAAAAAGTAAAGCAAAATGGTAAAAAAATAACGATTATATATTACCAAATTAAATATTTATTCTTCCTAATAAAACAAACATTTCAATGTAAACACGAGAATTATCGCGTGGCGCGTCATCACAGCGTAATCGCCTATCCACCCTCTCCTTTCCCCTCACTTACAATTTGCCTACAACTTACGAGGTAACTATTGCAATTAAATAATATTTTACCGACACGTAAGAGAGCCATCTTGTATGTGGTAGTCTAACTATAAAGTTTTATTTAAATCGAGACGGACATCAACGGCGTGCTGCCATCTACCGCTTTTGTCCAAAATGTTCAAAAATCCGTTAACTATTTTGTCCATAAGGTTGACTAACTAGTATGTATATAAACAATGATAATAATATTCTTATTTCTAGTGTATTAAACTGATATCCGTTATCTTTTTTTTAAAAATAATTCCAATTTGCCCCACGTTGGGCGTCAAAACTGCAGTTATTCCACTCTGGAATTGTCAAAATTATTTTTAAAGGAAATATATTACATGTCATCGTGTTATTTGATCTTTGGGCACATGTCATAACTTATATTATATAGGTACCATACCTATACGAATCAAATTAGTACTTTTAAGTCAACTTAGGTACATAATATGTAATATACATGTCATATTTTCCAGTGGTTCAAATCGGTGTTTAATTCTACTATCGATTAGTAAACATATACTTTTTAATTAACTAAAATTAACGTTTATTATTTAAAAAGTTCGATGATAGATAAGGTGCAGAGGTTCATATGTAGGAAAAGCTTAGATATAACAGGTATTTGACAACATTCACAACATGTCTTTTTTTGAAAGAGTTGTTACAATGATCATATCTTGAGATACAAGATAATGACGGGTGTTTAAAGATCCGATAAAATAATTATACATGCTGATATGCAGCTTGGCACACTGCAATATTTAGATATTAAAAAAAAAAAAACGACTTTTGGCTAGCTACATAGACATATTTTCTTTAATCTGCGATATTTGAGTGAAATAAGTAAATTTCAATTTATTTTTTAAGTTCAGCTTTATTTATTTGTAATAGCTCCTATGTTCCGGTATGTCATCCTGATTTATGTAATCTTTATTTTAAACTAATTTTAATTCGCCCCACGTTGGGTGCAAAATAAGTAATCGTGACAAATTCACAGTTATCGGGAATTATTTTTAAGAGAAAGATTTTGGCTTGAATAGCAAAAACGAAAGTAGAAATGCTGTTGGTTAATCAACTAAATGCAGTTAATAAATAATAAAGACATATTTTTGGTACGACATGTTGCAGCGTATAAAAATAACCTTTTAAAAATGGTTCCAATTTGTCCCACGTCGGGCGCCAAAACTGCGTTTGCGTTACATTCCTACTTGTCAGAATTACTGCTGAAAGGAAGGTTACCCATATCTCATTTGGATGATGATATTGCACACCTATTTATACACAATAATTTCTTTACAAAACAAGAGGGTTATATGCAGGTTTTAACTTATCATTAAATTGAGATTTAAGGACTGTCCGTAATGGCATTTATTGCAGTATGTCAATAGTTGTCTTCGTTTTATGGGCGGTATGTGAGTAGGTAGCACCGAAGTGAATTGAACTCCAACTGGTTTGTACTAAACTCTTTTCATTAAAAACGAACAGCCTTTGCAGTGCTACGCAGAGTAACTCAAATTTCCAGAACAAAGATATCTAATAGACATATAAAGTAAATGATAACTCTGCGCTACACAAAAAGTTATTAATTCGCGACAGTTGTTTCGAAAATACGAATGCTTATTCGACCATCGGTTAAGAATGAAAATCCTCATTTTCTCTAAATAATTGTCTTGTGATTAATACAATTTCGGTGAGTGGTGGAGTGATCGAATATTTTATGTGTCTGTTACTACGCTGGAGTCCTTTCTGTGATTAATGTAATTTCTTTTAATACTAATTTAAATTTGCCCCACATTGGGTGCCGAAATATATTGTATCAAATTGAATTATCAGAAGTGTTTATGTGTCTATTACTACGCTACAGTATTTTTGATATCGGAGTGATTTATATAATTTCTATTAAACTGATTTAAATTTGGCCCACGTTGGGTCCCAAAATATATTGTTGTATCAAATTGAAGTATCAGGAGTGTCTATTACTACGCTACAGTACTTTCGATATCGTAGTGATTTATATAATTTCTATTAAACTGATTTAAATTTGGCCCACGTTGGGTGCCAAAATATATTGTTGTAATTGAATTATCAGAAGTGTTTATGTGTCTATTACTACGCTACCGATTTATATTTTCCCCACGTTAGGTGTCAGAATATACAGTTATATCAAATTGAGTTACACAGGTGTTTTTAAAAGAGAACTTTCGTGCCAGTTTGTCACACTAAGTATAATATGTAGTTTTAAAATGGTGTTAGATCAGCGACACCTATTCATACATACGTTTCTACTATTCTTCTGATCTTCTAAGGATACCTAACGCAATTATCAAATATGAATGCTCTCGAATATTTCATTCTTGAGATAGAAAAGAAAGAAAAAGTTGCGTAAGGGACGCTTTTGGGTAACTCCTATATATGATATTTTGGAAACAAATCCAAAAACATTTGAATTATATTTTTTAATGTAATTTATAGATTAGAACAGAAAAATACGAATTTCTAATTTACATGGTGGGCCGATTCAAAATTTGTTTTTATTTTAACCCCTTACAATTCCAATCATGCACCACTTATCTCCTTATTAAATCAAAATGTCCGAATTGTTAAGAAGAACAATTTCCTTTTTAGTTCAGATCGATATCACTTCTGGTTCCAAAGATATCGTTGAAAATATGTTTTAGAGGTGTAATTTTAGGAGTCTGTATCTCGCCTACAAGTGAATATCAGCAGGTTAAAAAAATACGGGTCGATTATTTTTTAATACTCTACATACCTGCAAAATTTTATCAAAATCAAAGACGACCAGTCGGGTTACTATTTGTTAAATAAAGGATTATTTCCAATAATCCTCTGCGTATAGGTTTTTTATTTAATAATCTCGATTTGTCCCACGATGGGTGCCAAAATTCTAGTTGTATCGAATTGATAGAATAAGTCGATCTGGAACATTTCCATTGTATATATCGTTTAAATTATTTTTTGACCCAGTTACATAGTTTTTTTTTGTGTTCAGCTAGGTGTAACGCAATAAAAGACAAATATTTCTTTTATAACAAAGATTTATTCAAACATTTTTTTTATCATATATACAATACTCGTTTTTTTTTTTTCCTTTTATTATTATTATATTACAAAATATCTAGGACAATATCTTTAATATTACTTAGGTAACATACACAGTACATTCTCTGAAGCATCCATACAATTTTGATTTGTACAATCGAAGTATCGATCATAACATATCGACAAAGTATACAAAACGGTCTAAATAACAATAGCAATCTTTCTATTACCTTGGTATATAGAAAGTCAGTTAAAAACAAAAAATAAACTAAGCTATAAAAGCTATAAAAAATAATTTAGTAGCATATATATACATATATATGTCAGTAGATTAAAATTATTTCATTATTGCTATAACTTTTTTTTTATATATACAAAATAGATACTTATAAATTATTTTTTACAGTTCTTAGAGTTTAGGAGATAGGATTTGATAATAACTAGGGACAACTAATCTAAAATCATTTTCGCGGAAAATACAACAAAATATCCAATGCTAATTAGTAAAATTTTGGTTAATTTTTTTTTTTTTATTTTTTTGTCACAATTTAGTGATTTATATTTCAAAACGATGTTACACAAAATGCAACTGGTTGAAATATAAATCATTATTGATTTGGACAAAAATACTTTTCATTTGGTTAAGTATCAAAAATTAAACTATATAAATTTGCTTATAGAAAAGATTTCTTATTTGAATTATCATGTTTTAGATTAGGTCAAACTTGTTATATGTATTTTACTTCCGCTTCTAACTCTTTCTCTTATAATTTTTTTTCCCCCAAAAACTTAAATCTATTTAAATAAAACCCTTTTTTAAATCACATGCACAGCTGCATTTTACCATTTTACTTACTCGATAATTCTGAATTAATTCGGAGGAAATGCAAAAAAGTATTAATAGATTCGTAATCACAAAATAACATCGGTTTATCAGAAAATCGTACTTTTTACAATTACAAAATGACAATCTTAACCGACTCGAAACAAACTTAAATCGATATCCCTACAATCTAGGCATAATATTAACGATAAACAACATTATTTAACGAATGCATCCGGCGGTATAACACCCTTCTCCTGCAGTTGGGTGAATACGAAGACGGCCTTCTGATAATCCCAGTCAGATTCGGCCAAGCATCTGGTGGTAGAACACGATAAATTATGTAAACGATCCTATAAATAGTCGATATAATGTTTGTACTCACTTTTCTGACCATATCACGTTCATCCCCGATTGTTGAGCCATCGCTTCGACCATTTGTTTTTTTACTTCGTCGTTTGGTACGACTGCAATGGCTGTTTGAACGACATCAGGAACTGGAGCTGTTGCTCGAACTGGGATAACGGGCACTTTAAACGCAGTCTGGAAATTAATTAAATTTGTAAATAAACCGCGTACTTAAATACACAGAGATTCAAAATGATTGTCAATTCCGCTCCTATAGATAGTAACAGGGTGTGGGTATATGCCGCGTGTTTGTAATGAAGGTTTTAACTAAGTCAGTGTTGGAACATAAGAAAGTAAACGGATCTGTCATAAATAAGGAAAACGTAACCTATATTTGAACTCGCATTATATAAACGACTATGGATTGGTGTTTCTGCTTGTAAAAATGAAATGTAATTAATTTAACTTTACTAAATTATGATTTTACAATTCAGTACTAACTGGTGTTTAACTAGATTTATTTATTACTTTAAATTATAACATACAATTAGTATAATTATTAAGTGACAAAACTGCATCTCTCAGTTCTTCTATGGTATGCATGCGGTTTCTATAGATCCTATTTTTTAGATAGCCAAACATGAAGTAATCTAATGGGGTTAAATCAGGCGATCTTGGTGGCCATCTTTGTGCTCTAACGAACCTGTCAGCAAAAAACTGTTGAAGATATTGGCGGGTTTGTCGAGCAGTATGTGCTGGGGCATTATTGTGCTAAAAATAACCTGCTTCAAGCTCATTTTCTTGTAACTCTACAATAAACAATTCCAACATCTGTTGGTAACGTTGGGCTGTTACAGTTTCCTCGAAGAAAATTGGCCCTATTATTCGTTGCCTGGACATAGCTAACCAAACTCCAACTTTTACGGGATGCAATTGCGTCTCTCGAAATTCATGTGGATTTTCTGCAGATCAGATACAATAGTTTTGTAAATTGATATAGTCTGTTAGATAAAACCAGGCTTCATCCGAGAAAAATGATTTGTTTAGCAAGTCATCGTCCCTTAAATTGTTATTAAACCAATGACAAAATTCCAATCGCCCATCGTGATCTAATGGTAATAATTCCTGTACCGTAGAAACTTTATAGGGATGAAAATATAACTTTCTTTTGACAGCTCATTGGGCTGAAATGTATGATAAGCCTATAAAATTATAAAATGTAATAAACTATTTCACTTAATGTTAATATTGGTTTTTTACCTATTTGTTGAGCTATTACCACAGATAAATTCTCTTATTTTCTTACAGTATTCAGAAATACTATTGTTGGTGATATTAGATGTAAATATAAACGATTTGAAAAAAAATATAAGATAAATAATTGAAAGATACTACAACACGCATGCCAATGTCGCTAAATGTCAAGAAAATTTAAATTTAATGAATGAAATTTGTATGTAGCTAACTTCGCTCATTAAATTGGTAATAAGTATAGATAAATTTTTCCGGAAAACAGTTTTTTTCTTACGACAATCATTTTGAATCTCATAGTATCTCTATTTATGTCAAACTTGAGTCAAGTCTCTTGTCTTTGATGGTACGTACTGCAGATCAAAGAGTAGTAAGTTCTTAAAATTAAACAAACAAAAAATGTACTTAATTTTTCAATTAATGTAATATGATAAGTATATACAGGGTGATTCTAAATATATACCACAAATTTTATGAGCTGATTCTTAGGGTTATTATGATCATAAAAGTTCATATGAGTCTATGTCCTTTACGGCTTAGTTATAATGTTACAGGATGTTTAATAGTGAATTAAATAAACATGTTGTTATACTTTAACTAAACAAGATTTAATATTACAGCTGGCTCGGCAAAAACATTTGTTTTCAAGGAAAAACACTTTTTGCCATTTCAATATTATTATGTTTCAAAGTATTGTTAAATTTTCTAAAACGAATTAAACAAATGCTGAGTTGCCGGATATTTTGTTTATGGCCTTGCCAATGTTAATTCACGTGCAGCGTAGATGTCTTTATGAAGAACGATACCCGAACCGTGTCATCCTGCACCATTTGATATTTGCCCATCTTCAACAACGCCTTTATGTGGACATACACAAGTGGAAGAAATTGTAAAATTAAAGAACATCCTTCTACAAGCAAGGCTATGATTTTTTTTTGTTTTTGGAAATTTTGCAGACCATACTTGGCACTTGAGTCCAAAGCAAATCCATGCACCACCCCATAGTAAATCAAGTTAGTTGAAATCAACGAATCTGCTACGCGTTTTTGGATTTTTTCTCTAAATGTTCATTTTAGGAGGTTATCGTCATTTCTATGTACACCCACACAAGACTATTTCTATTTTAATTACCTTTTCACATCTTGGCAAATCAATGTGTCTGTTTGCTAATAGCTGTGTTCGACGTAAACAAGAGAATTAGAAATCGCAATTATTGTATAAAATCCTTTGCCGGCAACCTCAAAGGCTTTAACTCTGGGCGGCATCTTTGTCGGGCATCGTAAAGACGAGATGCTCTTTCGAGACGATAGTTCATTGCGTCGCGGATTACGATGGCATTGCGTTTAAAGTAGATATGTTAGAATTATGTCTACGAATTCGTTTTACCAACCGCGGTCATAATTTTTTGAGGTAATTGTACACAGCTTGGGATTTATCGTTATGAAAGTTACGCATCATTTCAATAGTATCGTCCCAAAAGCCCATGAAATGAGGTATCGATAACAATATTTCGTGATTAATGGTGACTAAAACCTTAGAGAAATCAAGTAAACACTAAAACAGTAGCTCGTTCAGCATCAAGGTAAGAATAGATATCAGTTACATCAACCTAAAACTCGATTGTTTTGGAGGCTAAATATTATTTGGATAGAGGTGTTGCTTCATCTGCATGTCCAGAATGTTTTCTAATATTCTCGATAGTACTGGAAGAATGCTTGCTTATATAAGATGTCCATACATTTGAATTCATTCAAACGATAGAAGAATTAGAATATTAATTAATTCTGCCGCTTGATAAAGACTTGTCTTAAAGTTAGATCTATTTTTTGATTCAAGATCTTGTAAAAATATTTTACAGAACTATAAAAAAATACAAGAACAGAAATGAAGTGAATGTACCACACATCAATAATAGCAGATGGAGAGAGATTAACAAATATAACGCTGGAGAACATGATTTCGAAGATCTATTGAGATTAAATTCGTCATAGAAAATCACCGTAATAACACTTACAAAAGGCCATCATATCTGAAATTTTTATAGAAGATACTGATAAAATAACAGAAAAGGCAAAAAAACTAAGAAAAATACAAGATTAAGAATAGATATCCCTTGACATCGAATAACACTTACCTTGGCTTGTTCTTCGGTCGCATTAGATATATGCAACTCCTCGTTAGCTATACAAAATCCGCTCCCAGCCGGAACTATAACAAGGGTCCGGAAGAAATATCGCAACGGAGGAATCTTATGTCCCCCATTCAACTCCTTAAACATCCCAGACACCGACAGTAGTATCATTTGCGGCTGCAAAGCATACATCGATCAATAGAATCTTAAAAACACCAATCATAACGATTTCAGCTTACGGTGAACAGATTTAAATCGACTGTGAAGCTGTGCATGTCATGTTTCGAGCCTGGCATCTCTTGCAAGAACGATACCACGGCTACCTGACCCTGTTTCAACAGCTTGTATCTCCTGTCACTGTCGGTCACTCGCATTATGTTTCTATTGTCGGTATTGTACCAATTCAACCAGCTGCTGTTTTTCTGGTGCTGGTTGTAAGCGTAGCACATGGTCATGGAGAACATCGCGTTCTCGTGGTAGGCGTTTAATAGCGGTTGCCTGTTTTCGCTGTCCATGATTTGGAAGTAGAGTTCGAGGAATTGCCTTACGATGACCTGGCCTTCGGCATTGCACAGGAACGTCTGCTGAGATTGCGGCATGTGTACTTCTTGGGCGATGTCGAATGAAATAGGTGGTGGGAGGTCGGTTCCGTCCTAAATGTGTATTTTTTTTTATGTTTATTTAATGGATACAACGTGAGAAATATAAGATTGATTTATAGCCTACTGAGGTGAAAGAAGTACCAATAAACGCTACAAAGAAGAAAATGACACAATTATACCGCCTCGAAAAGACGAAGAAATATTTTGACTTTGACATGCAGTGGCGTATCAATATTTTCTCGGGTGAAATAGAAAAAGTTTTCGCATTCTTTACTGTTAAATCCTTAAAAACCGAAGCCAAAAATAAGTTTTATTAAAAAAATAATAATTGCAATCACCCCATTTCATTTGTTTTAATTTCATATTGGAATTATCCTGCTTAAAATTTTGAAACTAAAATATAATTCCCATTCTTTTTTTTTTTATAATAAATATTGTTATAATTGCAATTCAATACATCAAAATGGATGCACAAGCTTTTGTAAGAAAAAACAATAATTCCCATTATACTACGCCACTGGAATTTTTATAACTAATACCTACAGTATACAGGGTTTCTCACAGTAAACGTTCGTTAGAAGCCCCGCCCCGGTGGTTAGAACAAACTTAAAAGTTTTTGGACTTCAGGGTTAGTCAAAATGCCTTCTCATTTTAAATTATTTTCAAGGTCGTGCGACTTCCCGTTATATCGGAAGTCGCCATTAATTCCCTTATTTTAAATGGAACACCCAGTATATTATCTCATTTTGGGATTTCTAAGAAAATTTCATGATGTGTTCCATTTGGTTTCCCTATACCTATTTTCATTTGTTTCTGAGATCTCGATTATTTTGAAAATTTTGAAATATGTAGCCTTATGTTCAATACTGCGTCTTTTACCCATTTTCGACTGGTGGTAAGCGCTTCTAGGGTGAATGAAAGCATAAGAATGGCACTTTCGAAATTCACATTGACAATTTATTTATCGTATACAGGGTGCCAAAATTTGATGACCATTACGTCAATTTCAAAGTTGAAAAAGTTGTTTTTTTTTTCAAATGTGACACCCTGTATATTTTTACATGATCGGATGCAAAATTTAATTCTACGTCGGTTCGCTATGCCTTTCCTTATACCTATTTCCAACGGTTTTCTTGTTATTTCATAGGCTACATACATATTTCAAAATAGTCGAGATATCTCAGAAACAAACGAAAATCGGTATAGGGAAACCAGATGGAACAAATCATGAAATTTTCTCAACAATTCAAAAATGAGATAATATATGGAGTATTCTATTTAAAATAAAGGAGTTAATGGCGACTTCCGGTATAACCGGAAGCAACTAATTCTTCTTTTTAATTTCTTACAATTATAGTATATATTAAAGTTTTGACGTTGACAACCAGTGGCGTGGTAAAATTATTTGTGAATTACTAAGTCAATAATCTTCTTTTGATTTTTATTATTATTAGATGGATGTATCTCCATTCTACTTTTTCTTTTTAAAAAAAGGAAAACAACTACAATCAGCCTCTAGATGAAGAATTTTAAATGTTTTAATTGGAATTAGTGATGAGCACGATCAAATACCATAGATATTTTCAACCACCAATAAATAGCAAACCATGAAATTAAGTCGAAGTAACTGCAAATATAGACAAAACAGTAAAATGAAAACATTTTGCTGCACCGTATGACATGATATAGTATATATACATCGTGATCAATTCAAAGTGTTCGAAATTGGCTTAAAAAAGGTCTCTAGATTGATTCTTTAATGCATCTTGGTTTTGTGGAAATTGTAATAATAAAATTCTGAATATAGAAAATAAACTTTTATTGACGTTTCGCTAATGTTAACATTGGCTTTTACAAAATTGTCCAATAATTATTAAATAAATATTAATTAAACTTGTAAAAAGAAAATGGATATATTTTAATTCATATTTGTAATCAACTTGAATTTTATATAACTATTTTATTCCCCACATAATATTTTATTCTTATAGATTAATGTAATTAGTGTATGTAATTTAAATTTCCATTTTTAAATACTGTTTGGTTTTTCTTTTTGGTGTTCTTACTTATTTGTGTCAGCTTTTATTTTTACTTTTATTTAAAATCTAGATTGATTAACTTATCAGTTCATATTTTGTTTCGTTATTTAACAGTTCATTATTAACAGTTACATCTGTTCTTGATATTTTGATCAATGTTGTAATATATGTAATTATGTATATTAATATTAAGTAGTATTGTAAGTGTGAGGACGCTGCATTCTGTGCAAGTCCTTGTGTTAGCCTAACTAAAGGCACTTGTAGCCAGTCCGTTGAAATTAGTGAATATTCCCAATTACCTCCACGAAATATATTACAAATGTGTAAGCATTAAACATAACCAATAAAACAAAAAAATACAGTAAGGCAACTGCACAACGAGGCCAACTTATTTTTTTTATTGCCAACCTCGGAACATTTGACATTGATCACTCTATACATATATACACAATGATTTAAAAAAATTCATTATCATTTTAACAATCACTGAAGACACTTACCAGTTTCATGACCTTGGGAAACCTCTTACGCACTTCGCTGTAGACAAAGAAGGGAGCCCGGGGCTCCAATTAGTGGTCTGCTAACAGTCTTGCCAATACACAGATCAAAGTAGAACAGAAAGAAAATGTTATTGAAAGACATTGTCGGAACAATTATTAGCAGAAACAGATTAAAATTCTTCTGTTGTACAACCCGGACGATGTTTCAAATTGCCTTTTCTCCGAATGGCTTTAATTGGAAGCAGCTGTAAAGATTTTGTTTTAATATTAATTTGATACTTTTAAGAATATTAAAATACAAAAAATTGTGTTTTCAAATATTTTTGTTTCGATTAATTTGTAATATTTTTTTTTTTATTTACTCATAATTAACATGGTTGTTACAATATTTTAAATGTAATTTTGCTATTTTAAGGCAGAAAAATGCAAATTACAGTTTATTTTCAATTTTTTTTTTTTCTGATTTTTTTTTTGTTTTACTTGACGTGTATTTTAAATATTTTGTATTTTTTTATTTTTGGAGCATCTATAGGATTGTTTAGGGATTGGTATTGTTGTTATTATATTCTATTATCACCAAAATGTTGCTATCGACGAGCTGATATATCCTTCAGCGAGAACTTGCTTAAATTACAAACCACGGCAGCTATATTAAACTGCATATTTGGTTCATAAATAACAGGCAAGTTTGATTCTCTGCAGAATATTCGTTGCAGTATTTTCGATGTATTTCATTAACAATCGAGGATTTCTGTTGCTTTAACCATTGCTTTTTTTTTTTAAAGCGAGCAACAATCTTGCATTGCTCTGAAGTCGGTTGTCTCTTGTTTTTATTATTTATTATTGCTATTATCATTTTTTTTTTTTTGTAAAAATGCTGTTTCTTTTTTTTATTTTAATGTTTTTTTTTGGGGGAAGGGAGATCCAAGGTTTTCAGGATAAAATACACATCTAGATACTTCTTTTTTTTTTTTAATTGATGTGTTTTCAAATATTTTTTTTTATTTTAAGAATCAAACTGCAATTTACATTTTTTTTTTTTCTGTTGAACAATTGTTTCTAGAAACCAAAAAAATAGTGTAAAAACCATATTTCTTTTTTTTTTTTTTTTTTGTTGAACATTAATTAAATCAAAATATGCTTAAAAACAAAATTTTCCCATATTACATCATCACAGTTGACTTCTAAAACAAATTAAAAACCTACCAACTGCCTCAAAATTAAAACCAATTTCTTTCATGACGAACACAAAGTTGCTCATTTTGCATCTGTGCCTAATTTCACCGTGTTCATTCTCAATTTTCCCTACCTTTCAAGTAGTCTTGCAACACAAATCAGAAAAGAAAAAAAACATTACCTGATATATGCCGGTTGATCTTTAAACCTGTCGCACAAAGGATTCCCGTCCAAAACCAAATCCACCAATGGTAAACCAATTAACGCATCCAATTGTGATATATTTGTCAACTAATTATCAAAAAAGAAAGAAATAATACCCAATTAATTAATTCATCAAACAATCCTAACCTTATTTTGTCCGAGATGCAAGACTTTCAAATTTGGCAACTTTGTCGCAATTTCTTCAGATGCCCCAACATCTGGATCTTATTATCCGACAGATCGATAGCCTCGATTTCCGGTATGATTCTCCGCTATGATATCGATGACCGTTAACAAGATGATCGGCTTGAATAGAGCGCAGAAGATCAACTGTAAATCGGGATCGGCGTGGAACTTTCGCAGGTTCAAAGCCTTCGTTTCTGCGGAGTATCGTTTACCCATGACGAGCTTCATCTTCTCTTTCATTGCCGCATTCACACAAACGACCGGACAGCCGCTTGTCACTTGTATAATCAATCGGAAGCCGTCCGGCAGTTGGATCTCTTTATCGAGGTTATTGAGTTTTTCGGCCACTTTGAATTCATCGATGTAGAATGTGCATGCCGCTCCATTAACTTGCCACTGAAAGTACATATTTTTAAAATAAAATAACGAAAGCAAATTAAAGTACTTACAGTTATTGGATTAAACGGCATCGGTTGCAATTTCTCAAATAAAGTCTTTATGATATAGTGTTTATCATATTTATTTCCATAGGGTAACTAAAAAATAAATATAACATTAAAAAAAACAAATAAAGCCATTTCAGCGGTTTACATGCACTCGATACCAACTTATTGGACCCTCCAATAATTTCCGCTTGAAATTTGTTCTCATATGCGGCATTGGAGACCCTGAGCGACGTTTCTTCATGAAATTTTTCCTTGGTATCATTCTAATATTGGTATTTCCCATATCGATGTCTTCATCGGCCAGATGAGCCCTGACAGAGTCTGTCCAGTCTTTCTGCGATCTTTCATATTTCGGGTGCCTGTTTTGCTTAAAAGTGACCCGGCGTGTATTATTCTCGGGTCTAAAGTCATGCTCACCTGCAGAAATAATAAAATGGGACTGATATTAAACACATCAATTGGCTACAAATTTTATAGTAATGATATTAACTCGGATTAGTCACCAAAAATATGTTTGCTAAAACGTAAGCATGTTTATCTAAATAAATAACATCCATATTTCCGCTATGTCACTTGCTACTAATGGTGAAACATTATTCAAATTTTTAACTAAATATTCACTTATATTAATAAATTATTACAAATGTTAATCTTTGTTGAAGCTATAATGAACTTATACCATATATTACTCTATTATTTCCTGCTTCTTACATTTAAAAAAATACTATAAACAAGTTAATTACGTAAGACTCAATGTAAAGACCAATTGTGAGTGCATCAACTTTATTTGTGAATAATTTTGATAAATACTGGGCCATAGATACATATTATAACTTAATCAAATAGACCGGTGTGAAGTTAGCAATAGATTTCAACAATAGATATCTTGGCGACGAATACGGGCTTAAAACAACATATGATACTATATTCCGTTAAAATGACATCATTTTCATAGAAAAGCACTAGTAATTGACCGGTGGTATTGATAATTAATCGCACTAATCACACATCATCCGTGCCAAAAACATCTATTGCTATGCTGATGGTCACGAAAATTTTCAATTTTTTTTGCATATTCCTAATAAGTATGAACCAGGGAACATACACAGCTAGTATAAATCTGCTCCTACAATTGTAACATTGGTTTATAAACAATTGAACTTGATATTCCACACGAAACAGGGACACCGATCTAAAACACATCTATTGCTATGGTGATGGTCACGAAAATTTTCAGTTTTTTTGCATATTCCTAACAAGTATGAACTAGGGAACATACACAGCGAGTATAAATCTGCTCCTACAATTGTAACATTTTTTTATAAACAATTAACTTGTTTCCACGCCGAATAGGGACACTGTCTAAAAAACAAATTTCTATGGTGATGGTCACGAAAATTTTCAGTTTTTTTTACATATTCCTAACGAGCATGGACTAGGGAACATACACAGCGAGTATAAATCTGCTCCTACAACTGTAATGCTCCTGCATGCAATTCAAATGTTCTCACTCTAATTAAATAATTTTCCCTTTGATTCTTAATAATTATAACAAAAATATAGTAAATGAGTCAGCTATCAGTTGTTATTATAATAATTTCAACATACAACCAATGTGCTGCAGACTCAGAATTCGTTATAAACATTTAATTTATAGATTAAAGTTTGGTTTTCCCTTTGTTCAAACATACAACATACATTTTTATACTAGTTTCCTGGTATAAATCATCATATTTTAATATACCATAGCTTAAGTTATGGAATTATGCCACATTTCTTATATTCATTCTTTGTTTTTGTTAGTTATTAATCTATCTATGTTATCTAGTTAATTAAATATGTAATTAAAGATAAAATTTATATTTGCAATTACATACATCAGTTTTCAGAAATTGTGTGTTTATACACACTTCCAATGGTCATGATCGATTAATATTAAAAAATCTTATATTAATAATAGTTAATAAATAAAAATATGCAATGAATAAGAACTTGTTGACATTGTGGTAGTCATAGAATTAAGTATAAATTTAAAAAAAATAGTTAAAGATTTACCATACTGTTGGTGTTTCCAATTTTTCTTGCCTTGTGGCTTAGGCATGATTACACAGTAAATAATGCTTGTGCAATGCAGAAAATCGTTTTGCGCGAATGCTGACGCAGAAAAATGGCTTCTGTAGAGATCACAACACTAAAATATTTATACTTATTTAATAAACGTCGCACCACTTGTAACAGACACTTTGATATCGTACACACCTTATTACTACAATTTGTTCACCAATATTATATCAATTTGGTATAATTATTACGTATTAAGATCAATTCTTTAAAGAAAAATGCGTGGTTTAGCTAGAATATACGCCAAACACGGAAAATGACGTAATGACGTTTATGCAGGAAGGCATACCAACTTATTTATCACGGACAATTTCACAAATGATTTCACCAGAATAAATACGAATTATTTCCAGTTTATTGGTGCAAATTATGTATTTGTATCCAACATTATCTTTAGTCAAGCAAATAATGTGAATATCTTTTTTCAACGACATAAAATGATTGGAAACTCCACCTGAATGTTTGGTTGGCAACGTTAAAATTCCCATAAAACCACCGCGCTTTCTTCTCGCATCCATCCAAATGTCATAAAACGTTCGGTTAAAACAGGAGCAGTATTATTTAAAAGAATTCGCCAGTAAATTATTTAGTTAATCGAATATTATAGGTAAATAATAAAGAAATAATTACGATGTTCGATATATGCGTATCAGTTACTCTCACTATTTTAACGTTTAATATTTCAAAATTTTATTCGGCTCTAATCTAAACGTGATGTTAGTATTATTGTTTTTATGCTTGTTCTAGAACTATGTCTGGTATTGCGGCCGCTAGATTAGCCGAAGAACGTAAAGCTTGGAGGAAAGAACATCCATTCGTAAGCATTTTTTATATTTATGTGATGTTTGTTTTATTGATGAAGATTTTGATGTGATTTGGGCTTGCTGATTGTATGTGTGAATGTGACCGCCATTTTGTGTATTTAATTTCCGTTTTGCGGCTGGGATAAGGGAAGCTGTGGACTTACTTTCCATGGGAACCTTTGAAAATGCTCTCCTGTTTTCCCTCTTTTTGTGATCTATTATTGAAGAGATATGAATGAATCTAGACATGTGAAGCATATCTCTTAAAAATATACTTTCTTCTGTTTGTCTACAATTCTTAGGGTTTCGTGGCGAGACCATCGAAAAACCCGGACGGCTCTTTGAATCTAATGAACTGGGAATGCTGCATACCAGGTAAGAAAGGCACCCCGTGGGAGGGCGGCCACTACAAGCTTCGAATGATATTCAAGGATGATTATCCGAGCAGTCCTCCGAAATGCAAATTTGAACCCCCATTGTTCCACCCCAACGTGTACCCGTCTGGAACAGTCTGTTTATCCCTCTTGGACGAGGAGAAAGATTGGAGACCCGCCATAACTATCAAGCAAATCCTGTTGGGAATTCAAGATTTACTGAACGAGCCAAACGTGAAGGATCCAGCACAAGCGGAAGCTTACACTATTTATTGGTAATTTTTAATATTTCATCTGGTGTAACAGTCTTTTTTCACCATATCTATTTTTTGCTTATACAGTCAGAATAGACTCGAGTATGAGAAACGGGTTCGGGCCCAAGCGAGGGCCATGCGGCAACAGGAATTATAAATAAGGAACTGAAACTTCATCGTGTATTCGTGCAAAACTATACATACCTAATTGGATATAACATAATATATTATTATATATCTGCATACATACAACCAGTTGGAGGTCGAACTGTTTATGTCCGGACTTACTTTTCTTATAGATTATAAGGCGATTGATGTTAGATTTATTCTTTTTTTTTTAAATAAAATTGCTATGTGTACAAACTACGTTGTTTTCTTGTTATTAGTCACAGATATCACATAAACAGACTAAAAATTAATGTTTTAACATTTATTTACACACTAAATATGATTAAACAAACACTAGTTATTTATTTATTTTTTGGTAACAAACATACATAGAGTCTTATTTTACCGATATCGAAAAACTGACAGTATGTCATCCTGCGCAGGAAAGTTATGGAAGGCCACGCCTCCATTTGTGCGCGAATTTTTCAAATTCAAAAATGTCAGTGTCTAAATAAGTGGGAATCGTATAATTTATTTTGTATAGTATGCATCAGTAAGTAAAATATTATTTAACCGTAAGCTATGGCAATATTTAACCAAATTTTAAAAAAATACATCTTTATTTTAATTCATAGGTCCAAATATTATATTTTATTATTGTGTAATGTGTTATGAGAAATACAAACTATACATAACCTATTTGAAAACTGTACCTACACACGCTGAGATTCTACGTAATTTTTGAGAAACCGAAAACATGGTTTGTTACTTTTCGTTTTTTTTTTTGGTTACCAAATATTTCAATATTTGCAATCTTAAAAATCTTTTTTAACAGTCAACGTGACATCAAGAAGTTGCAACCCTTTTGTTTTATAGGCCTACTAGGAGAAAGCAAAGCACATTTTGGTTTTTTTTTCTTTCAAAAAAAAAAAAATTTTCAAATCGAACCTTAATAAATTAAAAAATGTATTTTTGACGATTCTGGTGATATTAAAAACTTGGTATTCGAATTGAAAATTGTTTCTCTGTGGATTAAAAATATAAATAATTTAAATTTATTTGTTTTTTTCTTTATTTCTCAAGAGCAAATTTAAGTTGTGGTATTAAATACAGCAGTAGTATCCCTAATAGCAAAATTTAAATTTCTTACTATGTATTCTTAGTAACTTCACAGTATATAGCCAGAGTAACTTCAACAGAAAGATATCTAAGTAATGTAATACAAAATCATTGGTAATTTTGTGTTTCAATGTTGAAGTTACTAAAAATAATTGCGGGAAATTCAAATTTTGCTACTAGGGATTAGTGAAGTTTATCTTCTGGCAATATAAATAAAATACGGTTATAAACATGGTTTTTTCTTTTTTGTAAAATTTTATCAAAAAAAAAAGTGATTGTGTTATTTTAAATTGAGTTATACACAGATTTTTTTCACTTTAATTCGTAAGTCATGCAAAATTTATCATCAATATTAATTAATTTAGATATTATTAATATTTATAATAAATAGTACTTCTAAATGTAGGTGGGAGGGACTCTTATATTGTCGTTAGTTAAAAAAAAAAAAACATGGACATTGTCTTATTAGAATTAATTTACATATAAAACCACACCACAATAATAAAACTAAAAATAAACGTTGAACATAAAAGCTAAAAATTTATAAATTCCTTAATATCATAAAATCTGTGTTCTAAAAAAAAATCTATTATTAACTTCTTAAATCCATACATCGTTGGTGCTATTTTAATTTTTTCAGGCAGTTTATTATGGTATGATATCGATCGATACTTAGGACCACATTCAAAAAGCTAAGTTTTGTGAACTGGAATACTAAAGTTATTACATGCTCTGGTCGTAATTGTACCATATATCTCCGAGTTCTTTAAATGTTTATTAGAACTTGTAATTGTCTTGCTCAGGTATTGACTTACAAATCTGAACCAACAGCCCCGTCTTCTTTCTATTCATTTTCAGTCCATTATCCTCACACCACCTATTAAACCGGCCTATACATTCCTCAGAGGCTATCGACACGTGGGACATGGAAGGACCACTGGTGACTCAAATTGTATCGTCTGCATACTGAGAAAGTACGCAATCGCTCAGAGAACACCTCAGATCATTGACGGCTACCACAAAAAAGGTTGGACCCAAGACGGAGCCCTGCGGAACGCCGCCTGTAACTTCCGCAACATTTGAATAATAAGTGGTACGCACTTCATTCACACTGGACTGAACTGATACATAAGCCTTTCGATTCGCCTTTTAGGTAGGAAGAGAACAATGCATGGGCTATTCCCCGTACCCCAGATGCCCAGAGTTTCGTTAATATGACGTAGTGGTTCAGAATATCAAATGCTTTTGAGGGATCGAAGAAAATCCCTGCAACAACTCTACCCTTATCTAACTCGTCATAAACATGATCCAATGAATGAAAAATCGCGTCGCGTGTTGATTTACCAGACAAAAAGCCAAACTGCCTCGGGGGCAGGAAATTGTATTTAGTCAAAACAAATCAAATCAAATCTTTATTAACCCATTTTGCTATACAAAACATATAGATTGGGCAAGTCAACATAAGAAAACAAAACTTAAAATACACATATAACATACAACATTACACATTGTTAACACACAAGCAGGTTTCAAATTCCGCCATACTGTAGAATCCTCCATTCGTTAAAAGGTGTTTTACTTTATTTTTAAAGTCAGATAGGATATTAATCTTATGTTCATTATTTTTTCAAATACTTTTTGTAAGTTGCGCTTATATAGGTCGATCGAAGTAAGGGTCTAATATCGGTGCGAAAAATATTACATTTAATGAAGCATCAAGTTATCTGTTTTTTTTTTTTCAAAAAAGTAAAATTATTTGAATATTTATGACCTTTTAATCTTTCGGAAAGATGTTCATGATACATTGATGTCCGATCTGTGTTCCATTACAACTTTGACATGGTATTTAACACATAACGCGTGTCTGCTTTTCTAAAGGTTAATGTCTTCAACTTTTGAATAATTTAAAGACATTTTCAGTTATTTATAATTTTGATGTGTAAGTTTAAGATTATATGGAATTTAAATGCTTACTTTTATATGAAAGATTTTGGGGATATAACAAATAATATTTAATATACGTTCATTTTGGTGTTGTTATGTTTGTATGATTCTAATGTTCATGTAATTTGTTTTTAAAAGTCTTGTTACTAAAATTTTCCTGGTAATTATTTAGAATTAAATTTTGTTTTATTACTTTTTTACATTCTGAAGTTGCAAGTTGGATAGTTTTATATCTGTTAGAGATCTTATTACACTTCTTTTAAATTGAAATCGGTTAAGATAAATTCTAATTTATGTACTTACCTGTCAGATATACTGTTTCTTTTCATATAATTTGTTGATATTTCGTTACAAATATTAAATCTAAGAAATTTATTTGTTCTTTCTTACTTTCTCAACAGTAAATTTCAGTTTGAACAATCAGTGTTGCCAACTTGGTGAATTTTCCTTTAAATCTGGTGTATTGGAAGTACGTCTGGTGTACATAAATTATATTCTAGTGGCTAGTGAATTCATTGAACAGGAAGACCAATTAGTAAGTCTACTATTTCTATTCTATGATATGGAATCTAAACAAGTTTTTTGTAATTTAGCTTTTAGTTTTCTTCTCGAATGTAAGAATGTATTTTCGTTTATATGGGAATGATTTAATTCTAACATACACATATACTTTTAAAATTTCACGCACAGTGTACAAAACAAAATTGTAGGTCTCCAAAAACTTCCCTAAAACCTACTTATAAAAACGTGAGTTACACTGCTTGGTTTTCCTGTACTTTGATTATATACATACCTATATACATATAAATGTAAATAAATAAAGTATAAAATAAAATAATAAAATAAATAGGGATATGTATTATGAATTTATAAAGGTATAATTGTATAGTTGTATATTGTTGTAAATTATTAATATTTACTTTGTGTAATAGTTTTTTAAAACCAGCATTGTGCGAATTATATATTAAAAAATGAAATAAAAGGGGATTTACAGTAAAAAAAACATAAAAAACTATTAATTACTTAAATATTGCTGTGTTTCATAAGAGGAAAGCTACCAACCACATTGAAATGCAATTACTATTTTATGTACACACCTGTTTGTAAGTCCAGTATAATTTCGACTAAATCGTATTAGTAGTCATGGAAGTTGAATATAATTTATCGTCTGACAACTGTGCGATAGCCTGGTATCCTAGGTATCTATTTTAATTAAATGGGGAGTGACTCAATGTGATTCGTATAAAGAAAATGTATGAAAATCCTTGGTTACGTGTTGATAGTTGATAAAAAGTCTTAGGAAAAGCTGTGTCATTTCTCATCAAATATAAATGAATTAGAACGTACTGCGGGGGTATATCTGGTATCGTAGGGGATAAATTCACGAATTTGGTGTTTACTATATCTGGGTACATGTTTTACAAAGGATTTTACATGTGTTTGCTGTTCCGAGTCTAATCATACATCCTGAATGTAACGAAGGAGGTCTGTTTCCCTGAATTTACTTGCTACAGATATTATTCTCCTGGTTTGGGCCTTTTAGCTGAATATACGAGCGAATCTGGATTGTCACTACAAGGAAATCACAATCGGAGGTACTCTGACGTCTGTATGAACCGATAAACGAGGTATCTGGTCAAAACATTGTTTAAATTATTATTATTTCGTATGAGATTTAAATTCTGAGCTTTTGTAAGTTGGCAAACGTGGTTGGTGGTTTTCTATTCTCTTATGATAAGCGCGGATATTTTAAAAGTTCCCTTTTGAATTAAAGAATCTAAATTATACTGGATAATTGAATAATACTTGTTTGAATATTTTCTAATAACTATACTCACCCTGAGTAAGAGTTCTCATACTTTTTTATATATTTCCTGTATAGACTTGTTCATGAATTATACATGTTATTAATGATTGCACTGTTTTATTAAAGAAAGTTATTTATTTATTTTCCTTTTGCCGTAAAAAGCATATAGCCGGGAAATCACAATAATATATACAATTTTTTTTTGCTTTTCTCAAAATGTTTTATGAAGTAATTCCTCTCCCAATTCTAGTGATTTTCTGGTGAAATTATAATCCCGATCTAGTGAAATATGTCTTCCGTCAATCGGCAACTGTTGACAATATGTAATAAATATTAATATTATACGGAAATTTATTTTATCTGATAATCCAAATAATACAGTGACCGACATAATCTTTTTTTTTTTTGTAAATATTTATTAAATTAAAACTATTTAGCATGCAAGACGAAATAATTAAAACACGAGCAGTCTTAATACAATTTATTGATTTCGTATTTTTTCATCGTTACAACAGTAAATAATACTATACAGAGAGTGGAGTGGTGTTTTTTTTTTACGTAATACAATAACAACAGTGAGAGAGAGAGAGATTCGTATAAAAAGATAAGCTAAAGATACTTGTGTTATTTTAAATTGGGTTACAGAGATTTTTTTCGCGTTAATTCGATATTTATACAAAATTTATCATCAATATTAATTAAATATTATAAATATTTATTTATATATATATATATATATTTATAAAAAAAAATGGACGGAAATTTATTTAAAGCTCTTAAGCGGATGTTACAATATAAAAGAGACATTTTTTATAAAAGTTCTTTATTAAATGGACTTTTATAGTTTAATATCCGCTTTATAGAATTACATTATTATTATTATAGACGTTAAAAAAAGGATTAAATAATACATACATATAATTCTCTTATTTTCTATAATTATTCCTGACTTCTATGACAACTGGACTGGCCGAGGCGTATCTCCTTTCCGTTTCGTACAACCTCTGCGGTTCCATCCCCACGTATCGGCTTTTCGTCACCGATTTCTTCTCCGTCGATTCTATAGTTTGAAATCCCCTACCGTCCTTCACCGGAATGGTCTTCTTACTGAAACTTTGCACGGTGTTCGTCACACTGGGTCTCAACGGATCGTCGTTCCTAGAAGTGGTGTGATAGGTTTCGGAATAATCGTTACTCGAAGACGAGCCCCTCCTGATGATATTCCTAGTGACAGGACTGGAGCTATCGCGCAATCTAGTCGGGGGCTCGTAGATGTCAGGGTTGTAATTCCTCTTATAGTTTGGGAGGTTTCCAATTATCCTCGTTTTCACGCACAGTTTTGAAATATTCCGGCGTTCTATCGCGTATATTCTTCAACAGAACCCTTTTACCATCGTTATTCATCGGTTCACTGTAACCGTTTCTCGCGAAACGGCTAGTGTGATGGTTCATCGTCTCTTCGTGAGTGTGATTCTCCGTGAGATTTTGCGTGCTCCTATTGATGCTGGATATCAACGCGGGACTTTTCAACCCAGTCGGTACCTCGTCCAAACGATTGAGTTGCGGATTGCTTTTATGCATCGTCCTCCTATTCGCCTGATCGACGCCGTGGATGTTAACACTTTGACTGCGCGCTAAATTCGACTTGTAAGTCCTGGCCGGTTTAACTGGACCTCCGTTCACGATCGGCCTAGGCGGCGATGACACGGTATTGATGATCGAAACGTTGATGGTACTGTTGGATCTGTTCTCTAATCTAGATGATGGCACTTCGTTCGGAGTCCTGGCGTGTCTCGGGAGCGTCTGAGAGAATCGGTGATCGTTGTGATTCGACGCGGACGCTAGACGGCCCGTGGACTTACTGAATCTCCCCAACGTGCTCTGAGATCTGTGAATCGATTAAATAAATATACGAAAAGCTGTAGGAGGTGAATATATGGATTGCTCGGCGATTGGAACGCAATTTTCATAAATCGCGTATCTTAATGGCTTTGTAAATAAATGCGGTTAACCTTATATGTATATATATGTATATGAGAAAAAGAAAAAAAAAACTTGTCAGGATTTTTATATATGGTCGCGTGCTGTTCCGACTCGTGTGGCATGATTTCTATGTGACCGCTTTTGGTGTGATCTTGAGAGTTATTCGAGCGCTGTCCGAGGCTTTGAGGTCACACACTGCTTAAATGTAACTTACCGATTGCGGTTTCTCTGGGACGGTAAATAAGGAAATGAACTGGTAGATGAAAAGAGTGTAATTCGTTTCTCTTGTCGATTATAAAAAAAAAGTGATTAGTGTTGAGTGAACAGGTGATGGTTGTATTTTATTTGGTTTAATTATATTAAAAATAAAAAAAAATAAAAAATAAATAAATTTATCTTTGGTACTGCAAACGGATGAAAGTTAAATAAGAATTCATATGCATAGTTATGTCCAAATTGAGCTAAAGAGTAATGATAAAGAATGACTGTTATAGTAGGTACTCAATCAACTGTAAAAAAATTATCGGCTTACTAGTTTCGACTAAATAGCCATCTTCCGAGTAGTGATTGTAAATTTACTGATTTTTGATGAAAATACCGGTTTACCAGTAAATTACCGGTAACTTTTTTTTTCATGTGTGACATTAATTAATGGGGATTCCCCAAGAAAATAGGGTTAGAAGTTAGGCTAGAATAATACATATTTTATTTATTTAATCTTAAGGCATAATATTAGAATTTTGTAATAAATATTTGTATTTAATTATTTTAAACCAGTTGTAGAGAAGTAAAACAAAATATTTAAGGTTCAAATTTTAATGTTATTTTACAACAATGTTGCATTAATGTCCTCTCATAATGCTATTAATTTAAATACGTGAAATGTTGTTCTTATATATTATTATTTTTAAATATTAAAAAATGAGACATTTACTTAGTCTTTAAGAAAAAACAATTTTAAACTTTTAAAAACTCAAAAACGAAAACACTTGTCCACGAGAAAATAAATAATCCACAACAAAAGCCATAAAATAAAAGAATTGAAAATGCACTTGTTTGACAAAGGCAAGGTAGGAAAAGTGGGGTGTTTGCTTCCTATCGTCAATAGGCAACAAATGAACATTAATCTCGCTTTTCTTTGCGTTGCTTTTCGTTATCCATCTTGTTTCCACTCTTATTTGCTTTTAATTTCTACACGACCTTTTTTTTTGGTTTTTTTGTTGAGAATTTTTTTATTCCTTCTCTTTCTGACTAACTCGGTGGAATAGAGGTTATACGTTTCCAATCAAAAGTTTTTGTCTTGCGTATATTCTCTATTCTAGGATTAAAGCGCTCTCAATCGCAAGAAAGTTTAAATAAAATTAAACAAAAAAACATCTCCCTAAAAATTAATAAGTGTACCGGGTATACCGTCCTGTTTTTTTTACTTTTCAATGTTCCTCTAGATCTTTAAATACATATCTATAAACACAATATTGCGTAGATAAAAATTTCTGGTATGGATTTTTCATTTACCGAATTACCAGTAATTTTTTATAATTTACCGAATGTTTTTTTGGTCAATAACATTGTATACCGAATGGTATACAATCCTTACTTCAGAGCCATGTTAAATTACTTGTATCTTATAGTATACTATCTGTCTATTTTATGTTTTAACCGACGTCATCAATTTTTGTCCGTATAAATCAAATCGATACTTCTGAGTCAAAATAAAAACCGTATAAAAGGGATATCTTGCCTTAGGCGCGTTCTTCAGTATTAGTTTAAATTCGATTTTGAGTTTAAGTTCAAATTTTGCGTTCAAACCGTATTACACTACTGAAAACTTTACAGAAGGCTCTGTGCTCTAAAAAGAGCAACTTTTTCTTACAAAATATGGAAAGAAAGCGAAAAAACGGGCGAGAAATAGCTAATAATAAACTAAATACACACATTAACGACGCTATAGGTTAGATTTAATAACTGACAGCTGCCATAATGGAAACTGGGAAACGGTGCACTATTTTAAATATTGCACTTAAACAAAGCAGTGATAAGGCTATCTCTATCTGTCACATTTTCCTTGTATCTTTTTCTGTGAGCCAAGCGAAAACTTCGCTAGTTATATACGCGTAGTCCATAATAATGTAAAAATGTAAAGTCAGCAAGACAAAAACATATATAAGGGAAATCTACCACAGCAACGGCAGTAGTTGAATACAACTCCTTCCGACGCTCAAACCTAGCAAGCTGCTGCCTATCTTACCTTCAAACTCTCGAGAACATTGTGTAACTTTGTTAATCTTTGTAATTAAGTAATAAAGTTAATTTTTAAAAAAGTTGTTAGTGAACCCGAAATCCTAACTCGCTTCTTTTTTCAATAGCAATACTTGAAAAAAATAGTCAAATCAGCAGATGGTCTTTACTCGTATGATACATTAATGACGTTGGTTAAAACATAAAATACATAGAGAGTATGTCAGTCTACTATGATCTTCATAGACACGTACCATCAGCATCACGCATATATCCGAAGTCCAATAACATTTTATCATGTCTACTTTATCTAGTAAGCGTGGTCTGTATGCAAGTTATAACTAATATTTTCAAAATTTATTCGATACCACCCCATTCTGCCTATACAACACTATATAACACATTACCTAACCAATAAAATTTAAGTGTAGTAATGAAATCTTATGCAGGTAGCCTCGGGTATTCGAAAATGATTAAAATGCTTTTTTTAATAATAATATAGTCACCTCATAATGCTTAAACAGCGTAAGAGATCGTCAACAGTACAATAAAATAAGACAATAAAAACAATCTGTAAATGTTAAAAAAAGACATAATACATACAGATAAGTTACAGATAACATATAAATATGACAATAAAAGACAGTTTAGACAAATTTCACAAACAATCTATATCTTATTTAAATATAATTGTTCTGTGAAAAATTCGCTAACGTTATAAAATGCTTTGTAACACAGATATTTTTTTAGTGAAAGATTTTAATTTTTTGGGTGGCAAGTTTTTTACTTCTACTGGTAAGTGGTTATATATTTTCAAACTCCAAAAATAAATAAGATTTCTGTATTTTGCTAAATTGACTTTTAGGTAGTAAGAGAAACGATTTGGCTGTACCCCTAGTGTTGTGATTGTACACTAACTAATATTTAGCGAAAAGGTCGTTTAAGGATTAAAAATCGTTTGAGATTATATCTAAAGGAAAAATACAAGAGATAAAGCTTCATTTATGTACTGAGTGAGATAATTAATATGAAAAGTGTGCATTTATTTGGTGTCAATTCAGCTGCAGTTTTGAAATAAAAATAAATAAATAAATAAATATTAAGTATTTGCCGAATTAAATGTTCATCCTTGGTGGACTGCTAAGGCCAGCTCATAATTACTATAATTATCCAAAATAAATGAATATGATCGCAGTAAAGGTATGTGAGTTTTCGAGATAATGTATCTTTTTTTGAATAGTTTTAGCTTTATATACGTATACATACACATCTAGGTATTGTATATATTTTCGTAATAAAAATGATTACATTAATATATAATTGATTCATAATGAAGTATAGTTTCTTGAACGCAAGAGTATAAATTGGCATTTTCTATCAATTATAAAACGGTGATTGTAGTAACAAGTAACAATAATAACTAGTGATAGGTGCTTTCATAATGATCGAGTTTCTATAATGATGAGTATCATATGTTTTCGCATATGTATTTCTTAACCAAAATCGATAAAAAATAGGAAAACTAATTAGTGAAACTTACATTGCGTGGGGTAGTTACAAAAAATAACTATTATTACTCGGAATAAAATTGTCTCCACCTGGGCTAGACAAAAACAATAGTTCTATGTAGTTGTTAGACAATTCTGTTTATTTTTTGTTCTCTTATTTACTTAAGTGGATGCGATATTCGTATATTCGTTATTTCTAGTTTTTTTTTTTTTTACCACATATGCTTGTCATTTATTTAACACACCACTAAAATATAAGTATTTTTAGATAGATCTTCTTTATTATGTTTGTTAGTTCATTTTTACACTTTTTTTACGGTAAAAAATATCTATGATACATAGATAGTGCCACAAAATAAACATGAACTGTTTCTTACAATAAAATGTTTCCTAAATTTATAATATCAAATAAATATAGCTTTTATATATTTATCTTTGTTCCTTGTATTATTATTACCACCCAAATTCATATAAATAACAATACCATACAGAAATTATTGTTAGTCTTTCAGTTACGAGTTACCACGAAAGTTTACTACTAGAATAAAATACAACCAACATATTGTGATAATTTAGTGCCAATTGTTATAATAATATCAATGTAATTTAATATAAGAGAAGCTATTCAAATCAATTTGACAAAAACTTACTAAATTTTTCAATTTAGCCACATGAAAATATTGGTTCTTTTATTACATAAGCACTGAAGCACAACTACAAAATGCAACAAATTAATAAATTATCAAAAAATTAAAAATCAATTTACTTATTTAAATTATTATTACCTCCATTCCTAACCGGTGTTGTAAAAAATAATTAATTTAATCATTGAAAAAAAAATAATCCCTTTCTCGCACGCGCCTCCCAAAGTCATCAAGACGATCTAAATACCCCTATATGATAAAACGCGCACGCTCGAAACCGCCTGACTCCGAACCAAACCGACGCATGATACTTCTTTTGCACAACATATTTAGGAACATTCATAGAAGCATTAGAAGCAGGTTGTAGCTGCTAACGTAAAGAAGCAGTTTTAAACATCACTACATTTTATACACTGCTTTACTGATACAAATATACATGTATGTATCACAACATTTCCACTTGTCTAATATATCAGGAAACTGTCACAAAAGTAGCAGT
>RXPK01000628.1:0-36527 GCA_004143645.1 Protaetia brevitarsis
AGAGAGAGTTTATAAATTTCCCTTTTACATTTTTTATATCAATTTCACTAGACACAATTTAATAGTTCTCTAATTTTTTCCATTAAACCCTCTAAGCAATATAATAAATTCACTCACCTCATAAATTTACTCGCTAAATATATCATATGTGTAATAATGTAATTTTGTACCTTACATATTTCATTATTTTAAATATTTTCATCTTTATTATTAACATAAACCATATTAACTAACTGGAAAAAACAATTTGTAAGCAAATTATATAAAACGTTTCTTGCAGAAAATTTCAAAATATAATAAATTCTTTATCAATATGCACACTTATATATAAGTTTGTAATATTTCGCCAATAAATTTAAATAAATGTAACTCCTTGTATTCTACATGTTAGATTGCAATACATGCCTGGTAGAAGCATGTCCTCTTTAGAGAAGGTGAGAGAACTTGTCGCCCACAGGCACCTAACCACCGCCTTTTACAATGGTTTTCGAAACGAATCGCAGAGATCAGAGGCGGACAATTGTTGTATGGAGAATTCCCCGCTGCACTACGTTTGGACACCGGCGCGAAACGATGGCAGCGTCGCCAAGCGAACTCCAAAGCCGATCGGTTCATAGAATCTATAACGTTTTCTATACGCAGGCGGACGAGTTATATTATTTGCGACTGCTTCTGTTACACGATCAAGAGGTGCTACCCTTTTCGACGACATCAAAACCGTCGACGAGAAGTTGCGAAAGTTGCAGGAAGCTGCAGACGTCGTAATCTTGTCGGAGGATCGAGAATGGATCCGTAGTCTAACGAGCGGCACAGGCGAAGCCCAAACAGAGCGTCAGTGTTTGCCTACATACTGATTTCGCAACGGTCGAAGACCCACGGCATGTGAGCAATTCCGGCGTCCATGATGGAAAATTTTCTTCGCAACTCGACGAGAACAGCCGAAAACGCCGCCCTCTAGATACAGTCCATTCTTTGGTGAGGGTAAAGACTGTCGGACTTCGGTTTGGTGACCACGCGACTACAATGCGATTGAGGACAGCAACAGCTGGATGTCGACGAGGAACGACGTCAAGGCGAAGAATGCTACAAGCCTCAACGGATCATAACGTAACGCTTCGACGCAGTCATGAGACCGTAGATGACGGAGGAGAAGCCAGAAGGCTATTCTTCGTGATGTGCAGCTGCACCCCGGCCAAACATTCCTCTACAATAGCGTATCACGTGTTTAAACGCTCGGAACTCAAGTGTAGCGGTGGCCTTGGACAGGATGGCGCATCGCTCCTCAAAAGGGAGACCGTTCACAGTACCTTCCGATCCCGCTCGTATCGTGAAAAATTCAACGTCGGCCATAGATTCGTCGACGAGGCGACTCTCAGGGACCCAAGCTCTTGATCTGCGACGAGATAGCATGCTCAGTCGACTAGCTTTCGACGCAATCGAAAAAAGTCTTCGTTCTGTGCGCGACGAAAGACCCTTCGGCGGCATGCGTCATGGTAGGGTGGCGATTGTACAATGCTTACCGATTGTTATAGGCAGTGACAGACCAACTCGTCGAGGCTTGCGTCAATCGAGCCGACTGGCAACTATTCGAAGAATGCGACTCCAGATCAACAATGCGCGTAGATCCGCAACAATGATGCTCGCAGGGCTGGATAGACTAGGCACGGTACTTTAGAACCCGACAATCACGAGCCATAGACAAAGAATCGTTCGCGTTCCCGTCGAGCGTGGGGACAGTCAGAGAAACGAAATACACAAGTTTCGGACAACTCCGCGCAGAGACGTCCGAACAAGGCCGTTTGTGAGTCCATGAACAACTGGTGTACGAGTTATAATAAGTGTTGGATATGAGTACAGATACCCTGAACGGGTCTATATCGGCGCCGATTCTATCGTTGCGAATTAGAACAGGAAGCGACAACTTCACCATGGAGTCTAATAATCTGAGCCGGGCGGATTTCCGCCTAAACGACTTCGCTTGAGAAGGACCGTGTTATGCTCGAAGATCTCGACGTGCGGCCGGCTCTGCAACGGTACGCGAGTTGATTCGCAACCTCGGCGAAAATACGTCGACGCAGAACAGTGAACGGGGACGGCAACTTACAGGACAAAGGATTTTCGCCCACGGGTCGACTGTTCATCAGCCGAATACCACGTTACGTTCGTACCCGTCGCAACGACAATTCCCTAAAAACCGGCATACGCCTTTAACAATCAAAAGGCTCAAGGACAGACCTTCGACGCCGTGGCATTTGCCTATCAATCCGGATCCAAATGGACATTGTACGTGGCATTTTCACGTGCGAGGAGATGGATCAGGTAATTGTGTACTTGCCGAAACGACAAATCAAGGTAAACCGGTCAGATAGTAATTCAGATATAACGCGAAACATCGTCTTCGACGAATATTGTAATTTCTTCATCCTCATTCGCCTATTTTCAGACTAAGAACGGCCCAAATCGATTCTTGCCAAAATGATCAAAAACGATTTATTGTTGTTAATTTAAAGAACACACACAGAGATTGAAGAGCGCGCGTCAGCTGTCGGTACTCAAACGTCCTGCACTCTCGCAGTGTTGCGGTGACGACGATGTCCACATGTTGTTCGAAAACATGGAACAACCTTTATAGGTCTGTGCTGATGAATAGCGCTCTCTTCGTGGACTCAGCACCCACACATGGATCTGTTCTTCGCCAGAGATTGTTTAGATAATTAAATATGAGCGATGACCATATTCAAATTACAATCTATTCTCTAAGATTGTTATCACTCTACAATTTTTAATCTTCACAGCATTTTCAGTTACATTACGCTTTATTAATAGCAACATATATTTATAAATGTATATAAACTTACAAACATGTTATACTAAACAATATTCCTACTTTTTTCTTTACTTAATTTACCCGAAATAATCAAACAAATTACATCAATAGTACATAATATCATAACCTATATGTATATATATCAAATTTATATAGTTTGTTTAGTAATATTGTATATCGCTTTAATTCATTTGTTAACTGGACATTAAAACAAAGGACCACCAACTAAGGAACAATAATTACCGTGGAATTAAACAACTTTACGCGCAAAAATAACAATTAACTACAGCAAATAATGTTCTTTTAAAGGTAAACAATTTTGTTTTACTAATTTAACAGAAAAAATATATTTTCTTTTACAGGAATAACATTATCAGCCAGCCTACACAAACAGCTATCTACGACTTTTATGGATTTATTTCAGGATTTATTGATAAAAAAAAACACAGATTAGAGGTATCACAGTAAACTTGTATTATTCACAAAATTTCAAGAGTCGAATAACAATATTGCGAATGCCTTTCTGTTATGCTTTTAAAATTCCTTTATTAAATTGTCAAAATAATAATATATAAATAATTTAGTAAAATATATTTTCTGGCTTTATGCATCCCACAACATTTATTAAACCAGTATCTCATCACAAAGAACAACATTCCATAACTTCTATTACTAATTAATTTGATTCATATCTGTTAGGTTCTACTTCCAACGGAGCAAACTGACAATTATGAATACACTAACTACATCTGTATTACTGCAATAGCTGCCTGTACTAACTTGGACACCAGTTTTGACGACATCCGTTCAACACTCGCAAATTTACTCAGGTACAAATCACATTAAATTAATTGCAACATATTTCATAACTAAACTTAAAAAAAAAAAAAAAAAACAGGTCCATTTATAATGGCCCGGTGTTTGAAGCAGAATCGACAACACGTACAAAACGAAAAAAAAACAGCGAATTGACGTGTTCCAAAATTAAAAAGGAATACGCTTATTTTAGGTAAATCTACTTTTAATTATATTATTTATAATAAGAAACAACATAATATACAGTTGCTCAATAAAAAAACATTAATTGTTTTTTTTCTAAACATAGATCCGCCAAATTACAACGATAAGTATTTTCAATCTTCAGACGATATATAAATCCGTCGTGATACAAATGCCTACGCACATCGCCATCAATAACAGATTAAGAAATGGGAACAGGAATTACAGGGAAGCATCTTAGAAGATACTGGATTTAATCGACCGGTTAGAATAAAAAAAACATTTTTTTCGTTTGAAAAATGTACTATACAGTACTTAATAGTTTAAATTTATAATGTTTAAAATTTTTCTTTCCTTAGTTTAACATTTAATAAAGGTAAATGATATTATAATAATCACGGCCTGCAAATGACTGACAGTTTGTTTCACAATTCACGAGATACAAGTGCATTTATCACTATCGCCACTTAACGACTATTTGGCATAAACAACTGCCCACAACAAAATGTCATATTAAATCAAAATTATATAAATATCTCATTCAATACTTTCTAAAATAACTCTATTCAATTTATCTGCTTTAACTACAACTCAACTACTAGATTTAATAAGGTCATATTTCATTACTTATTAACTTTGATTATACGTAATTGGTAAAATTTTACTTTCATATAAACCAGACTATCGTCAACGGCACCCGTATTAATATTATTTTAACATATCATTATTATTTTACAAAAAACTAATATAACATTCAATTTAATGTAACATTAAAATGATTACGCCAAAACAAAAATCAGACTTCACAAGCAGGTCGTGATAATTATAAATGAAAATGATATACATATGAAACAAAACCTTTAAATAATGATTAACAAAAAATATGTAATTGAAACTATACATATAAAACCAAAAATGTAAATCAACAACAACTTACCTATATAGCTGTACAAATGAATGTTAACTTTATTTCCTACTATATATACAAGTTTATCACTTAATGTAAAGTTAAAACTTAGCATTCATATATATTCTTCAAAATTATTTATATACATTTGACAAATTAATGTGTTATTACTTTTCCAAATACAATTAGTAGCAACATTGTATGTAGTTATTTACATTATTTAATAGTAATGAAAATTAAAATCTTATAATTGTATAATTTTATTTTTTGTATTAAATACTTTTATTTAGATATTATAAATCGATTTTATTATACACGGCGTCTTTTTTTATACATAATTATTGTGAAATGCATTATATCCAATTATAAATCTTTGTTAATATACGTAATTCAATTAATTTAAACTGTTTTTTTTTATATTATTATTACAATTAAAGATACCGCATAACCAAAACATATTTTTAAATATACCGGGTGTTTTCGAAGACTGTGTCTTTGATTATAGCTTTATTTTTGCTTTTAGGAAAAAAATCTTTTCTACAAAAGTTGAACAGTATTTGAATACTGTACTAAACATATTTTCGACTATACAGGGTGTTCACGAAGATTGAGTCTTTGATTAAACCTTTATCTTTACTTTTAGGGAAAAAACTTTTCTACAAAAGTTGTGCAGATTTCAATGCTGCATAACTTGAACATATTTTCCACTATACAGGGTGTTCCAAAAGTAAGAACAAAAAAATTAATGAACCGACTTCAAGAAACCACCTTCCTCAAGTACCACCTTCTTCAAGTAACCACCTTCCTCAAGTACCACCTTCCTCGACTCCTAGATGCGCCAGCATCTAGTTTAATATTAATAAAAGGCTCTCTTGCGTTTGCCGGCGCGAGGGGGCGCTATTCCATAGGCGTCGCCCTATCTGAGGTGTGTAAGAGCCCACCGACGACTTGCGTTACTAAAGGCTCGAGAACGGGTGGCGGTCGCGAAGCGAACGCGTAACGTATAGATGGGGACGGGCCGTCCCTATGGTATAGGGGTATCGAGAATTATCGGTAAATTGTGTGTAGAACGTAAAAAATCGATTCAAGTTTAGATTTTTGCGGCGAACGGCACTGGAGACCGAGAAATGTCAAACTGGCGGATTTCTATCGATTTGGCATTGTCAAAGTTGGACAATTTCGCGCGATCGCTACGAAGCAAAAATAATATTTGGGAGTGGGATGGATGTGAAAAGGGTTTCTCGCATGTTTCCTCTTACCGATTGAACCTTAAAATGGGGTCCAGACGGTTTAATTTTCTCAAAAAGACCCGATTTGTAGAGGTGTATTTTCCCGGGGAAGAGCTTGGAAGTTTGGCGGGTTTCGTGGGATGTCAAATACCGCTGTCACGCGGTAAAATGTAATGAGCTTCTAGAGACGATCTCTAACGTAAATGGGCATACAAGCGACACGTACTGTGTCGAAACGTGACCAGAGAGATGTTGGGAGCCTGTATGATTCGTCAGCATATGGAAAAATGTGGAATAATTCGAGAATAATAGTCATTTGTGATGGTACCGATTTGCCGTAACCTCACATGCAATTTCGAGTAACGATAATAGGGATTCGAGGTAATTTAACGTTAATTGAAAGGTAGAAAAGGTTCATGATACACGCTCAGATATGTTTGTGATAATAAATATACAGTTTTTTAGTGAAATTATTGAGCAAGGTGCAAGAGAGATGCCAACCCAAAAGCGCAATTTGTCGCGCAGAATATCGGCTCATAAACGTAACGTGGTGCGAAATTAGTTTTGAAACGGCTTCCTGTATCCTTCGTTTTACAGTTTGCACCCTAAAATGGAGTGAAAACGCGAAATTTCTCTCAACATCGATCAATTTATCGCGTCACACATCTGGCCGAAATGGTTAATTGTGCGAGTGACGCCCGTTTTTGCGGCATCGACACCGGCTCAAAACCGTATCCAGGTATGAAATTGTTGTCGGAACGGCTTCTCTCATGTTTCATCGTACAATTCGAACGCTAAAATAGGACAGGAACGCGAAATTTTCTTCAAAATTAAACGATTAATATAGATATGTTTGCAGGGGACCGCTGTCAGATTTGACAGAAGTCGTTGAAGTACGTTCGGCAAATGGCCGCTAAAACCTACATAATTCAGTGCGACGTGTTTTTGGGGTAAAGATGCACTCTAAGCAAGTGTAAGAAGACCAAATGTGATTCCGCAAAGGTCACGAGCTATATAATAGGAAGGTTGAAAGGGAGAATGCCAAATAATTCGCGAAATATATTCTATTTTCGTTTACGGCTCGGTTCGTCGATTAAAAGGTGAAATAACTTTCGTAATACGCGCTTAGGCATGTTTGTGGAAGTGATTATTTTCAGTTTTTAGATAGAGTATTGAATAAATTCCAAGAGAAATGTCAAATTACGGGACGCTCATATTCCCAAATTATCGAGATGATATCGGAAGGGAGAGAGGCGCGTAGATAATGCGGAAAAGATAGTAAAATGACTGGATATAGGTGATGAAGCCCTGTTGTATCGAGAACTACGCGCAGGTACCCAAAATATTGCAAAATACTTGCGGAAATGGCAGCGTCCTTTTGCCGGCCATTATACGCAAAGATACGCTATTACCGGACAATGGCGAAAATTTTGTAGGTAGGTGGTGTCTTCGCGATGTTTATCAATTAAATAAGAATACTGAGACATCTTATAATCATTGCACATACGTAACGTAGCTGAAATATCTAAAGTATTGTAACATAAATTGAACTGTCAGTCAATGTCATATTTTAATTTATATGTGGGTGCATTTTAGCCTAGAGGGATCGGCGTCCGACAAAAGGAGTTTGTTATCGGAAGGTGCCGGGTTCGACTCACGGCGGGTCAGTTTTTTTTATCGTACTTTTTTTTTATTGTACTTATCGATTGCAATACATGATTATGTATTATTGGGGCCAATAAATATACAGAAGAACATTTATTTTATGTAGATTGATGTTTAGAATATTTAATATATATAGAATCAAAAACACGATGACGCGACTAAAATGGAGGAATATTATTAAAAAATGACTAGATGTTGCGCAAAAAAAAAATACATAAAATAAATCAAATAATAAAATATAGGGAAAATCGTCAACTATTTTTTAAAAGCTGCAACTTATGGGATGTTATAAAAGGAAATAGGGAAAATAGAGAATAAAAATGCAATAAGGAAAAAGAGAGTAGGGAAAGGGAAAAGAGTAAGGCAATAGTGAAAAGCAAAGGAAATGGGAATGGGGAAAGGGAATGGAAATGGGAATAGGGAAAGGGAATAGAGAAAGGGAATAGGGAATAGCGAATGGAAATGGGGAAAAGGGAATAGGGAACAGAGAAAGGGAATACATAAAGGCAGTAGAGAATGAGAATAGGGAAGGAGAATGGGTAAAGGGAATACGGAGAGGGAAAGGGAATAGAAAAAGGGAATGGGGAAAGGGAAACTGAATAGGGAAAGGGAATGGAAAAAGAGAATGGGGAAAGGGAATCGGAATAGGAGAATGGAATAGATAAAGGGAATAGGAAAATGAAATATTGAAGGAAATAGGGAAGGGGAATAGGGAAAGTAAACAGGGAAAGGGAATAGGGGAAGCGAATAAGGAAAAGGAATAGGGAAAGGAAATAAGGAAATGGAATAGGGGTCCTGGAATAAAGAAATGGAATAAAGAATAAGAGTAGGGAACGAGAATGGGTAAATAGAATAGGGAGAAGGAATAGGGAAAGGGAAAGGGAATCGGGAAAGGGAATGGGAATACGGAAAGGGAATGAGAATACGGAAAAGGAATAGGGAATTAGGAGAGGGAATAGGGAAAGGGAGTAGGGAAAGAGAATCGGGAATAAGGAGAGGGAATAGAGAAAGAGAATAGGGAAAGGGACTAGGGAAAGGGAATAAGAAAAAGGAATACGAAAAGGGAATAAGGAACAGAGAATAGATAAAGGGAATAGAGAATAAGAATAGGAAACAAGAATAGGTAAAGGGAATAGAGATAGGAAAAGCGAAAACAAAAATGATAAAAGGGAATAGGGAAAAACTGAAAAATAAACTATAGGAAAAATCGTCAACTATTTTTTTAAAGCTGTAACTTATGGGATATTATAAAAGGAAATAGGGAAAATAGACAAATAAAAACGTTAATAAGGAATAAGAGAATAAGGGAAAAGGGGTAGAATTTGATTTCAGCTCTATTTTTGCTTTTAGGAAAGAAGTCTTTTCTGCAAAAGTTTTATAGAATTGAATGCTGCATAACCTAAACATATATAAAAATATACAGAGTGTTCAGGAAGACTGGGTTTTCCATCACTATAGCTTTATTTTCGCTTTTAGGAAGAAACCTTTTCTACAAAAGTTGTACAGAATTCAATGCTGCATAAGTTAACAATATTTTCCACTACACAGGGTGTTCATGAAGATTGAATCTTTGATTAAAGCTTTATCTTTACTTTTAGGAAAAAAATCTTTTCTACAAAAGTCTTATAGAATTAAATGCTGCATAACCTAAAACTATTTTCAAATATACCGGGTGTTCAGGAAGACTGGGTTTTTTCATTATAGCTCTATTTTTGCTTTTAAGAACAAATCTTTTCTACAAAAGTTGTTCAGAATTAAATGCTGCATAACCTAAACATATTTTCGACTATACAGGGTCTTCCAAAAGTAAAAACAAAAGAAAACTACTTAAAACATATTGCACATTACAAAAGATGATTCTCAAGTGAATGGGGACCGACTTCAAAAAACCACCTTCCTCAAGTACCACCTTCCTCGACTCCTAGATGCGCCAGCATCTAGTTATATAGTTAATTTGCTGTTAAGTGTTTTTAATAGAATTATTGAAAAACATGATCACATATCCAAACATTCTTCGTGATGATTTTCCATTGGCAGCAGGATGTCCAATACGAGCTCCAGAACAAATACGATTAATGCTTTTAAAAAATTTTGTCCTGGCTACGTAGAGGCGGTGTACAGTGTCCATTCATTTAAACAAATAAACAGAGTATGTGAGTGGCATGTAGTTTATAGATTCGCTAACGAAGTACAAATCGATGATCTATGGGAATTAAGTCTGGCAATAAATCATCCTATTGACGTTAGAAAGGAGAAAATTAATTTAACAGAAGGATTGATGAAAATTGTCTACATCGTTATATCTTGTCACTGTTGAACCAATCTTCATTTTTTTAATAAATGGTCTCGAATAATGTACTTTTTATTAGCTTTTGTATAAATCGTATTTCAATGCATACATTTGTATGTGAATAGGTATATGTCATAGAATTGTACATACAGGTGATAGTTTTTTTCGTAAAGATGACAAAAATTATGACAATTGTATTTTATATCATCTTTTGTGTGCTTTATTTTTTGTAACTTTGAATATACCTACTTCCTTGATTTAATAAAAATACACTGGAATTTACTGATATATATTTTGTGAAAAAAAAAAAAGTTTTTCATCACCTTTTAAACGATACAATTTTCCAACAATTTTTCTAATACTAGGTATACATTCAAAAAACAGCAACTTATCTTATATTTTATAGAAAATGTTGCCAATATGTAATTTAAAATTAAATATACAGGCTGTCCCACCGAACTGGGATATTAGATTTTTTTTAAACTTCTAGTTGGAATTTGATTTTGAAACTTGCAGTGTAGTCATGGCCTACTGTGATCTATTTAAGGAAAATATTTTCAACTTTATAGCACTTTCAGTATACAGGGTGTTGATATCAACTTTCTTATTTTAAATGAAATGGTATAATTTTTATCGCTCTAATGAATTTAGACAGTCATTTACAACTAGTTTATACTAAAGTTCCCTATCCCTAAACTCGACCGTTTTTGAGATATTTTCATTTTCGTTGATTTTTTGACATTTGCACTCCTTCAAATAAAATCAAATATCTCATGAGATAGCAGATATTTAGTGGTTTTACTAAAGTCGATGTAAAAACAAGGACGTAGCTATAAGGTGTTATAGCAATAATCACTGAATCACATACAGGGTGTTCAAAAACGCGTCTCCAATGTGAATACCTTTAAGCTAACAAAACTTTTTTCTATCAAATGGAACATGGTATTTTTTCTACAGCATTGAATGCAGCGCAAAATTATACATCGATTGATATTAGGGTTTGGTATACCTATTCTTAATAGTTTTTGAAGTATTAGCATTTCTTGCAAAAAATTGCTAAAAATATGCCTAAATTCCAAGTTTCAAGCAAATAAAATGAGTTTTTTCCTACAAAACACTCTGTACATTATTTGTCTAATCTATCTAAATATTTATGTTTCAGATATCTAATGTTCACTGGTTTCTACTAATAGTAATGTCTTTTAGTCATAGAGAACGTACATTAATTATTAGATATTAGTAGGCCATGAGATGTGCTAACAAACAAGTGATATCTATTGTTGGTAATTTACCAAATTGCGCAGTGATAAATCTATGCAGTATTAAGAGGTCATATCTTTTATAGTAAGTCCTAATGCTGTCAACTCCTTCACACATTTTCTTCAAACAAGTAAAATATTGTAAATCGAAAGAAATAAGGAAAATATTGAAAATTACATATACAAACTAGATGCTCCGCATCTAGGAGTTGAGGAAGGTGGTACTTGAGGAAGGTGGTTTCTTGAAGTCGGTTCATTCATTTTTTTTGTTCTTACTTTTGGAACGCGCTGTATAGTCGAAAATATGTTTCCGTTATGCAGCGTTGAATCATGTGCAACTTTGGTATAAAAGATTTGTTCCTAAAAGCAAAAATAGAGCTATAATGGAAAACCCAGTCGTCGCGAATACCCTGTATATTTAAAAATATGTTTAGGGAATGCGGCATTTAATTTTGTTCAACTTTTGTGGAAAAGTTTCTTTTTTCCTAAAAGCAAAAATATAGCTATAATGAGAAACCCAGTCTTCCTGAACACCCCGTATATTTAAAAATGTTTTTAACTTATGTATCATTCAATTCTATAAGACTTTTGTAGAAAAGATTTTTTCCTAACAGCAAAAAATAGAGCTATAATCAAAGATCCAATTTTCGCGAACACCCTGTATATTTAAAAATAATATTTAGGTTATGCGGCATTGAATTCTGTACAACTTTTGTTGGAAAGGTTTTTTTTCCTAAAAGGAAAAATGGAGCTGTAATCAGCGACCCAGTCTTCGGATAGAATCGGACACAGGAAAAAAACACAGAAACATGTTTTTTATAGTACGTCAAATTGTTAATTTTAAAGTTATAATAATTCCAAGTTGCAAAAATTAATTTATTGCGACAATATTTTATAGCGTTTTCGACTTATTGCACTTTTATGCACTGATTGAATTTTTATTTCATTTTAATGCGCACTATCATACATCAATCTACGTAAAATACATGTTTTTTTGTGTATTCATAAACACCATTAATAGATAATCATGTAATATCATCAAAAAAAAAAACAATGAAAAAAAAAAGTGGGACAAAAATCTTGCCCCGCCAGTGATTCGAACCTCGGGGTACCTTTCGTCGACAAAGTCCGTTTGTCGCACGTCGACTCCGTTAGATCAAATGTATCCGTGTTCGTAATTTTCCAAATAAGCGTTTATGAATAATGCATACGCTATATAATAATAATAATAATAATAATAATAATAATAAGTGGTTTATTGACAACAGAGAATACATTTTCAAAACATAACAAAATGAAATCAACTGACAGTTCAATTTTTTTTTTACCATTTTAGAAATTTTAGCTACGTTACGTCTGTACAATGACTATAAGACCTTTCACTGTTCTTATTAAATCAATAAAAAATATCGCGAAAACGAAAACCTACCTTCGTCACTGTCCGATAATGCCGTATCTTGTCGTTAAAAAGTGCGCTGCTTTTATCGGAAGTATTTTGTATCATTTTGAGTATTTGCGAGTAATTTTCGTTATCACAGGGCTTCATCACTCATATCCAGTCATTTTTACTATCTTGTTCCGCATTTACCTACGCGCTTCTCTCTCATTCGAATCATCCCGAGTAATTTTGCGAATATGAGCGTGCCGTAATTTGACATTTCTCCATGAAATTTGTTCAATAATCTATCTAAAAACTGTATAATCACTTTCACAAACATACTGAGCGTGTATTAACGAATGTTATTTTTTTATCTTTAAACCGAGCGAATTGAGTCGTAAACAACAATAAGGCTAACAAATTGTTCCAAATTGACATGTTAGGCTAGGCATTAGCTCTCTAATATGAATGGAAATATTTTCGCTGAATTATTCGCTTTTTTTTTCATATGATAACGAATAATAACAGTTTCTAAATTATCCTATGGTCGCGTTTAGACATTGCAAATAATAGCTTTGTATTTCTTTTTTGAAAAATAACCCTTTTATCGCGGTTGTGGTGTTATTTTACGCCCATACAGCACAACGTGACGATCTTCAGAGCATCCATACCTGATATTACCGTGTTATTATTTATTCGTGACATGTTTTGTGTAGATTTGTGTTCGCTACGCCCACTCTCGAGTTAGAAACTACTATCAGTGTGTTTAATCCGAAAGAAAAACCGGAGAAATTGTTACAAAGACGATGAATAAGTGCTGTATCTTCTCATTTTGGACCTGATTAAATTATATCAATTTTTTAAAATACATTTGTACATATGTGTGATACATTTTATATCCTGTAGCCACAAATGTTCTAAATATATATGTGCGAATATGTGAAACTGTAAGTTGTTTAATTAGCAGTTGTTGAGTGCTTAAAAAAATGCCAGAAGAGAAATGAATAATTCAACCGATCAAAATTGAATGAATCTTTCATCGTTTAAGGTGATAGTATGTAATAAAAAAAGATATTTGTAAATCTACCTACCTGTTTGCTCTCTTTACTATTTAAAGTTTCAATAATATTGTCCTTGTAGATTGAAATTTTTAAAATTAACTTGTATATTCCATAATTAAATAAATTTAATATGATATATTCGATACTTGTTACGTAGAAACTTCCTTTTAGTATACAATCCAAATCTAATACTTCTTAGAAATCTATGTATCGGATATCACTACAAATAATATTCACGTAACAGATGATATACATAATTGTGTACCTCTGACATTATCGAATATGAATGAAACACAACACGCTTTAAACTGTTTTGTATTGTATATGTAATAACAATAATCGTAAGAAATAGAAACAGACACAAATCTATTATAATTTAAAAAATCTATCGTAAGTACAATATTTTGTTTCTCCGATATTAGTTTAAACTATTTAAACTGCGATCAAATAATTCAAACTTATTTTCAAGTATAGAAACATTTTGCTATGTAATTTAAATGTGTAACACATCTGAGGAATGTTTCGATTGAAATAAATACCAATAATACCATTTCGTATTAGTTACGATTAAAACACCATATCACTTTATATATTCTTTATTTTACGTATTTAAATATGTATAATATAATCGTTACATTTCGAAGTTAAATTACATTGTAGATGTTTTCTTACTTTTCGCATTCATTATAAATTGCGGATGCAGTTTGGTTGGTCAAAATCCATCTGTCAAAAGAGAAAGTAATTATCGTAACGATAAGGTATTGTATAAATGTAAATAGTTAGATGACTGTCAATAAATTGTTCAGTTTTATGTGCCTACCTCGTGATAGGTAGGTATATCTGCATTCAGTATTAAAATCAGACGGGTGAATATCAATTGCTTATGCTCAATTTATTGGTTGTTAATGATTGCTCGTAAAAGTTCCGGAATGGATGCCGACCATAATATCAGTCCTGGTTTTGGTAGTCTTTTCATACACAACCAAGGAATTCACGTACGAAAGATCATTTCTTATACCATAATTGGATACTGGACGTAAATAAATAGCCATCATATGTGTTCACGTTTTTGTTTATTATATAACCTGTAATGCGAATATCAAAATATTTAATTTGTTTGTCGTATAAGAACGATTTCGATGAATAAATGCCATTTTGAATTAATCGATTAACATACCTAGATTCCTGAGGGAAAGGTTACTTCTTAATGCCAGTTCAAATTTGTAATGACAGGCGTTGCTTGAATATGGTGTTACTGTACCGCTGATCGTGGTATTACGGCAAGTTTCCATTTTCCCTATTTGTTTTGATATCGTAAAAATTTCACAACTCCTCGCTGTCGAATGTTTGAGACAATTGCTCATCGTCTTGTTCGCCCTATTAAACTGGACGATTTAGGCTAAATAAAAGACATCACCAACAAATATGCCTTTATAAATCTGGTATCATTTTGTAACCGCTTATACGGTTTATTGTGACAGTTGTTGGTGGTGCAAGTTTTTTAAATTCTTATTTGGATTTATTTCATCTTTTCAATTAAATGTTCAGAAATACTCTTTTTGATGTTTATTAGGTTTTTTTTTTTAAATTTCATGATTGCGTTGCTATGTGTTGTAGTTATATCAGTCAATAGTCAATTCTCACAGTTGGTAACAGAAATTCACCAGGACATAACTTCATTATATATATTTTAAGTTGCAATAGTTGTTACAACAATGTATGTACAAAAAGTTTCTTGTGTTATAATAAATGTATACTTTAAACTATTGTTTAAAAACTGACTTCCATACAACAGAAATACCAACAGGTTATGGGCCCAGGCTCACTCAGTTTTGTAAACAATCAGTTTAGTTGAATTTGTGTCAGGTTGGAATTTGTAACAAGTTAAAAATCTAGTCGGAATTTACTAGAAGAAAAACTTACAACATGGCCGGAAATCAACTTCACCAATTTTATAACATTAAATCGTTCGATGGAACAAATTATTCGAATTGGGAGTTTCGGGTAAAGTTAATCCTAGAACAAAACAGATTAGAGACAAAATGTTTACCGAACAAAAAGGTACCCGCAGAAATTTGGTATGGATATGCGCCAAATTTAGAAAGAATAAAATTATTTGGATGCACTGCATACAATCTTATACCGAAGGAAGACAGATATTCAAAACTCGATTCTCAGAGTGAAAAAATGATTATGCTAGGGTACACAGACAATGGGTACAGATTGTGGGACCCAAACAGAACGAAGATTGTGTTCGGAAGACACGTCGTATTTGACGAGAATCAGGATAAAACGATTATAATAAGCGATGCAAAAGAAGATGAGGTTCAAGATAGAAATGAAAGTGTAGAAGAATTGCAAAGACCGATAGAAGAGCAAAAGGAAATGACAGAAGAGACAAATACAAGAAGAATGAGAAGACCACCTAAATATCTTGCTGATTATGAACTCGAAAGTGAACTGGAAACTAATTTGATGGCAGCCCTTTCAGCAGGAAGTTTACTCTCAGATGTTCCCCAAACTTACAACGAAGCTGTAAATGACAGCGGTTGGAACAAGGCAATTAAGGATGAACTGCAATCACATGAAGAGAATCATACCTGGGAATTGGTATCTCCTCCTGATGGAATAAAAGTTATAGACTCAAAGTGGGTGTTTCGTGAAAAACAAGTAACAACACAGTGGTAAAGAAGGCACGTCTAGTCGCTCGTGCTTCCAGCAGTGCGAATTAGATGAAAATGTGTATGCACCAGTAGCGCGAATGGTTAACCATTAGAATGTTGCTGACTATATCTACAAAATGACCTACATGTTCAACAATTAGATGTGAAGTCAGCATTTCTGTATGCAGAGTTAGAAAACCCTGTTTACATGTATCAACCAGAAGGACTAGAAAGACAGACTGTAACTCAGTGTGCAAAGTAAATAAATCTTTATATGGTTTGAAAGAAGCTCCAAAATGCTGGAACTCATTTTTCAACAAGGTATTGTTTAAGTTAGATTTTCAAAGATCTAAGAAAGATCCATGCTTATATTACAAATCTGGAACTTATCTTTTGTTGTACGTAGATGATTTGATATTGTTTTCTAAAGATATGCATGATATAGTAAATATTAAAAATGAACTGTCAAAGACATTCAAAATGAAGGAATTTAAAACAAACAAAATAGTATTTTTAGGCTTAGAAATTGAAAAGACAGGCAATGAATTGCACATTTGCAGAAAGATTTAAATTCAAAAAGTTTTACAAAAATTCAATATGAATGACTGCAAAATATCGACTATCCCTATGCAGCCCAACTTAAAGTTAACTTGTGATAAAAGTGTTGACAAAGAAATAAAAAATGTCCCCTATCGGGAATTAATAGGATCATTAATGTACATAATGCTTGGTTCTAGACCAGACCTTAGTTATTGTATCACTTATTTCAGTCAATATCAGAACTGCTATACAAAAGAGCACTGGAAATATTTAAAAACTGTATTAAGGTATTTGAATTCACTGAAGACTTGTTTTTAAGTTCAAAAAGGACAGTGAACCAAATGTTTATTTAGAATCTTTTGTAGATGCAGATTTTGCTAATGATTTAGATAGGAAAAGTGTGACAGGATTTGTAATCAAACTGAATAATAACGCAATATACTGGAAAACAAAGAAACAAAATAATGTCTCACTCTCAAGCGCTGAGTCAGAATACATTGCTCTCGCTCACTGTGTAACTGAAAATTTGTTTCTTTCGCAAATGTTAAACGAAGTACTTAATATAAACTTATACCCAGTTACTATTTACGAAGACATCAATCTACTATACGAATGGCTTCTACGTTAGAGTGTAAGCGAACCAAACATATAGATATAAAGTATCAATTCCTAAAGGACTGTGTAAGTCAAAGGAAAATTGATCTACGATATGTTCCGACAATTGAACAACAAGGAGATATATTTACTAAGGCTTTAGCTTGTAAGAAATTTGAATATTTTAGAGACCTGTTAAATGTAAGATATCCATAAATTGTAAACAAAAAGATGTCCACGATTACAATAATGCAGAATTGTGGGGGTGTGTAGTTATATCAGTCAATAGTCAATTCTACAGGTTGGTAACAGAAATTCACCATGGACATAACTTCATTATATATATTTTAAGTTGGTAATAGTTGTTACAAAAATGTATGTACAAAAAACGTGTTCTTGTGTTATAATAAATGTATACTTTAAACTATTGTTTAAAAACTGACTTACATACAACAGAAATACCAACATGTGTAACTATGGAAACGTTGCACTTTTGTTTAAATAGTTGTTGTATATGCGTCAAAGGTAAGAATTACATTTTTATTCTTATAATTTATTTTTATTATTATTAGTATTTTTTTGCTATTGTTATTTATTGTATTTTCATTTTTATGTTTTTCTTTTCGTTTTACATTTTGTATTAATTTTATGTTATCTTATTTTCAGATGGAACGAAACAACAAAGTTATGGAGGTATTTCTCTTTTTTAAAAACGGCATTTTATACATTTTCTTTTATTTTTTTATACATTTCAGAAAGAAGACCGCGGGGAGTTGGTGCCTGCAGCGGCGGCGGCGGCGTCGGCCACCACCTCCAATCGTGTAAATATATATATTTTTTTTGTTACATTTGCAAATAAATTAATTGTTTACTGCACTTTATGTGTGGAGTGTAGATATATTCTACACGCAATGATTTAGATTTTAGATAGATATATATTAATATTATGTATTACAATTGTTAACACGCCATTTTATACATTTTCCTTTATTGTTTTATACATTTCAGACAGAGGAACAACCTGAAAATGACATGGCGGCGGCGGCGGCGTCGCCCACCTCCCCTAACACTGTAAATATTTTTTTTTGTTACATTTGCAAATAAATTAATGGTTTACTGCACTTTATGTGTGTAGTGTAGATGTGTGTATATTAGTATTATGTATTAGAATAAGAAATATAATCAGTGCATGAAAGTGTAGTAAATTGAAAACTGCATAATAATAGTATTGTATGTATTATGAACATATTAACTCATTTATAACTTTTTTCTTTGCCTTTTTTTTATTAATTTTAGATGGAGGTGGATGAAATAGCAGAAAGGCCGGCGGCAAAACCCAGACGTGGGCGGCGTAGCGGTCGAAGAAAGTAAGTGTAATTATCATAAATATTTTTGTATTCTTCAGTGAATATGTATTGTTTTTTTTTTATCTTAATAATAATTGTACTCTTGTTTGAGATATGTTTATATATATTTATATATATATGTATATATTTTTTTTGTTGACAGTAATCACACAAATACGAAAATCGTAGTGAATAAGTATTTTATAGCAGCTGGCGCCACATTCATACATCATCAAAAATAGTACGGTAAGTTAAAGGTATGTTTGTAAATATATGGTTTTATATCTTTTTTTTTTTTGTTTTGTTTCAGAATGTGGCGCCTGTAGCAATAGCTGATTGGTAAGTTAGAGATTACGGTATATATAGTTATAATAATATAAGTATATATATGTGTGATTTTTAATTTTCAGATATTAAAAAGTTATTATTATATTTGGACTTTTATTTTATATTTTGTTTGTTAAAGTTTGAAATGATATTTTTAAATTGATTTATTTACAAAACATCTTTTCGGCAAGTGATATTTTTATGACGTATAATTTTTATTTAAATCTTAATTGACAGAGTAATAGTTTTAGGTTACTTAAAAAATTGTATATTAAGTTACAAATGAAAAATAAATAAATAAATTAGTTTATTAACATTAATGTTATGAATGTTTGTGAATATAATCATCTTTTATTGTAATAATAATATTAATATAGAAAAAGCAGTATGAATTAATTGAATTACGTATATTAACAAAGATTTATAATTCAATATAATGCATTTCACAATAATTATGTATAAAAGATTTATTAAAAGCCCTGTATAATGAAGTCGATTTATAATATCAAAATGAAAGTATGTAATACAAAAATAAAATTATACAATTATAAGATTTTAATTTTCATTACTATTAAATAATGTAAGTAACTATATACAATGTTGCTACTAATTGTATTTGAAAAAGTAATAACACATTAATTTGTCAAACATATATATATATATATATATATATAATAAAATGGACGCTTAGACGCTATTTTCAACATAGCCACCTACAAAACTTTTGACTTGCGCGTTTGATGTAAGTAAGTATACCCGTATATTATTATTATTATATGATGCACAAAATTGTTGTAAAAAATAAATTTAAAACTTTATTTAATACACATACATTTTAAAATGGATGTGGAAAATATTTATTTAGCATTTTGCTTTTGTATTTTTAATTATTTGTAAAAAAGGTATTCAGCTATCTGTAGTACCTTTTCAGGTGGAGCACGGGGTTAGGATGATTTGTAATAATTTAGTTTTCATAAATAAAGTGTCAGCTATCGCGCATGTATATTACTTTCGTTGTACAATATGTTGACCCTAACGCAACTGACGGATGTAATGTTTTATCTATTAATTATAACACGTTTAAATAACTTTAGTCTTGTTTATTAGTAATATTGAATACTACATTGAACATATACTCTTTAACAGTCAGCGGTACTATACTAACTGTTGGCGGGATCAGGTTGGACAATGTTACCAACCTTACATCCTTCCTCTTAAACTAAAAACCTCTGTGGCTTTATAATAGCATCTCTATTCCTAAGTCTACTTGACCAATTTACATTGTCATTCTCATTTTGCATATTAGTAAAACAAGGTCTTACTTGTGTTTGATCATTGGCTGTATTATCGGTTTGACGATCACCAGTGTCACTATGACCAGTTTCCGGATCACTGTAATAGCTAAAACGTTAAATTGTTCTTTTCAAAAATTTACGATTTCGTCTATATTTATTCCCGAATTGATCTTCTACAATGTACGACCTTGGTTCCTTACATTTTTCATGTATCCTGCTTAAAACCCATATTCCATTTCCCTTTTGTAACCTCACTACATCTCCCTTTTCCAATTCATCTAAATGTCTAGTATTCCGGTTATAATAATGCTCATATGTAGCTCTTTTACTTTTAAAATTCTTATGTACATGTTTATTAACATTCGGTCTTAAATTATTTAATGTAGCTGTCAATTTTGTTTTAATGGATCTATTGAACATCATTTGTGCAGAGGAGTATTCTATGTTATTTAATACTGAATTTCTGTAGTTCATTAAGGCTACATAAATATCAGTACCATCTTCATGCGTTTTCTTTAACCCTGGAATACTAAACCGTCGTAAAATTTACGAACGTACCCTACGCATTCTTTAAGTTCGGCTATTTTCGGTGATGGGAGACGATTGCTATTTTTAGTACCTTTCTACATTAGTGTGAACGTTACGGTGCTGCAGTGATATTGTCCTATTAGCGAATTTTTTATAGTTTTTAGCCACCGCGTCGTAAATTACGAGTGATTATATTAATGCAAGGTTTGTTTTGGTAAACCCAAATTGTGTTTTTGTAAATTATTGCTTTTTTATTCTCATTTATTCAACAGTTGACAAATTCTTCTAAGCAAAATGGCAGCTAACAGGAAGCCATTATCAAGCAAGGAAATTTCTGACGAAATTGAAAAGATTATGAAATGGAGAGATTGATGCAGACGACCAAGTTGAAAATGACTTTGAAGACGATTTTAGTGATCTTGAAGAAGATGTTCTAGAGCAAGAAGCAATACATAGTGATGATAGCTTAAGAGATGCTAGCGATGATGATAATGATTTCAATGAAAACAACGAGAATTTTCTAGTTATTAGCGATACTTTGAAGAATGCAGTAAAAGTTACCCATACAAATCATTTGGTAGGAATTAGCGAAGATGAACTACAAGACGGTACGGAGTTTAGGATACAGAATGAACGAAGAAAACGATGCTGCAGCAAATGATGTTGAAGAGGAAGTAGAGGATGTAGCAATGAAACGATGTAGAAAATGCAGTATATAATGATGTAGAAGTCGAAGAAGAAGATGAAGATAACATACCATTAGCCAAGAATTGCTCAAAGTCTAAGTAACAGTGTATGTTCGACAAGGTAATTCTCTCAAAGGTAGAAATAAACATCGGTGGTACACCAAACAACCTGCAAGATCTAGAAGAACGGCTGCACGAAACATAATTCATTTTTTTGCGGGAAGCGCAAAAAATGCAAGAGAATTACTCGACCCTACCCAATGCTTTCTACATTTTTTTAGTGACCAAATAATTCAGGAAATTGTAACACACACAAATCAGCATATTCAAGTTAACTCTGCCAAGTATGCGCAACAAACGTCCACTATTAGTCAAACTTCTAAAGAAGAAATTCGAGCCCTTCTTGGACTTTTGATTTCTCAGCGGTTATTGAAAAACAATCATCTTTTGTAAGAAAAATGTTTGATACCAAATTATCAGGATCTACATATAGAGCAACAATGAGTTCTGACCGTTTTCAATTTCTAATCAATTCAATGCGCTTTGATGATAAGAATACCAGAGCTGAAAGAAAAAAAGTTGATCCTTTCGCACCCATTCGTAGCATTTGGGATGTATTTATCACTATTTGCAATACATCTTACACTCCAACTTCATACACAACCATTGACGAGCAGCTTTTAGCTTTTCGTGAAAGATGTTCATTTCGTATGTATATCCCAAATAAACCTGCGAAATATGGGATCAAAATTGTTATGCTTTGTGACTCGAGCACCAAGTATATGATTGATGCTAGCCCATATTTGGGAAAAGGAACAAACACAGGAGGACTTCCTCTTTCCAATTACTATGTCAAAGAATTAACAAAAACCATCCGCGGCAGTAACAGAAACGTGACGATGGACAGCTGGTTTACTTCAGTACCAGTTGCAGAAGAACTTCTAAAACCTCCATATAATCTTACTATCGTTGGTACTATACGAAAAGATAAACCCAAATACCTCCTGAAAAGATTTGCTCAAGAAATAGAAAAGTTGGAACGTCCATGTTTTGTTTCGACAAAGAAAAAACATTAGTTTCTTTCAAAGCAAACAAAAACAAAATTGTTACTCTATTGTCTACAATGCATCAAGAAGGAAGTATACACCCTGAAACTTCTAAGCCAGAGATAATACATTTCTATAACTCGACAAAATCTGGCGTTGATTCGTTGGACCAGATGTGTTCTAATATGAACTGCGGAAGAAAAACCAGAAGATGGCCTCTGTGCGTATTTTACGATATGATTAATCTAGCAACCATAAACGCCTTTGTCATTTATTGCTTCAATATGAATAGGGCAAATCAAAAACCTGTGAGCCGCCAAGAGTTTATGTTAAGTTTGAAAGATGGACTTATAAAACCCTGGTTAGAAATCAGAAAAAATATCACAACTTTGAGGCGTCCAATCCGACAAGATATTTGCGATATCTTGGAAACTGAATTGCCCACGGATCCACCTATCCATGCTGCTAACAAGCGTACAGTTTGTAGTTTTTGCCCAAGCGGCTTCGTAAAATGACAACACACTATTGTCTAGATGCAAACGATCCATCTGTGGTCAACATCGATCATTTTGTTGTCTAGATTGTTCTAATTAATTTGTTTATGCAGTTGAAATGTATGTTTTTTTTCTTTAAAAGAATGTTATTATAATTTTTTTACGAATAAAGTAAAATAAAATTAAAAAGAGAACCCAAAAATCCTTTTTTTAATTCGTAGTAAATTCTACGAGAGTTTAGCAATCATGTAACATCAAAACTAGTTTAGTATTCTAGGGTTAATAATCGTTTACATATATTCACTCCTTTTCTGCTAGTCCATTACTTTGGGGGTACAAAGGACTACTAAAAATTAACTTCCCAATCCTTTGCAAATGTACGAAATTCAAAGCTATTAAACGGTACATTATCACTGACAAATTTATCAGGAATACCTAATCTACTAAAAACAGATTTGATTATAACAATTAATTCAGCAGCTGTTTTAGTTTTTAGCGTACTCATCTCTATCCAATTACTGTAAGAGTCGATAATTACTAAATAGTCTCTATTTAAGAATGTAAAAATATCAGCGGAAACTCTCTCCCATGGTCTTTTTGGTTCTGATATAATTGTAATGGTTCTTTGGTATTGTTATTCTGATATTTGTTACATACTTTACATTGTTTAACAACAAGATTTTCTATGTCAGTACTCATACCTTTCCAATACAACAATTCTCTCGCTCTTCTTTTACACTTATTCATGCCTAAATGACCTTCATGAATGAGCTTAAGCATTTCAGATTTCAAACTGTCTGGTACAATTACTTTTTCACCAAGAAATAAAATACCTTTATCCAATAAAATACTATCTTTCATTGACATGTAATGCTTTAGCTCACTTGACAATTTATTACAACTCTTTGGCCATTCATTTAAAATATACTGTTTTACATGCTGTAATGTTTCATCTGCTTCAACAGCGACTCTAAATTCGGCTTTTTTATTTTCTGTCATTGAAAGTTTTTCAACCAAACTATAAACTAGGCATCTTTTATTATCACAAACGTCATTTTCAGTTTTTATACAATTTCTGCTCAACAAATCAGCAATGTATAAGTACTTTCCAGGTAAATACTGTATATTTAAGTTATATCCTGTAACTTTTAGTGCCATTCTTTGTAATCTAGGGTTAATTTTGTCTAGATCTTTTTTAAAAATTGCCTGTAGTGGTTTATGGTCACTTTGAACTACAATATTTTCTCTACCATATATAAAATAATGAAATTTTTCCACGGCAAAATTTATGGCTAAACATTCTTTTTCGATCTGGACGTATCTCTGTTCGCATTTTGTCATACTGCATGATGCAAAAGCAACGGGATGATTATTTTGCAAGAAACATGCGCCAAGACCATCTTTACTTGCATCGCACTGTATCTCAACTTGTTCATTAATATTAATATATTAATATTAATATTTATGTTTCAGATATCTAACGTTCACTAGTTTCCTACTAATAGTAATGTCTTTTAGGCATAGAGAACGTACATTAATAGATATTAGTAGGATTAGGTGTGCTAACAAACAAGTGATATCCATTGTTGGTAATTTACCAAATTGCGCAGTGATAAACCTATGCAGTATTAACAAGTCATACCTTTTATAGTAAGTCCTAATGCTCTCAACTCTTTCACACATTTTCTTCTAACAAGTAAAATATTGTAAATCGAAAGAAATAAAAAAACATTGAAAGTTAGATATACAAATAACATTTTAGACTTATTCTACATTCATGAAGAATGTAACAATGATTAGATACCTACACTTATTTGCAATGAATAAAAACCTCAAAAAAATAAAATACAAAGGGAAATTAAAGCAGATATCCTAAATATACCCATAATATTTCAAATATTGTTCACTTACTAGACCAGGTATTTTCTTTGTAGGGGAGCCGTCTGACATGGAGTCTCCGAAAACAATGCAGCCTCTTGGCTTTTTGTATTAAACTAGGTATTAAGCAATGCAGACAGATAACATAAATGAGAACAAACTATTAAAAGTCTTCGAAAATGTCCAATATAAATGTTCTTTTAGAATAATAGTTTCTTAGTTTTTTTTAATTTGACTTATTTTCGATGTATTCAACAAGCAGGTAAAAATATTAACATGTAATTTGCTGTCGCATAATAATTATGGCTTATTAATATCTTATAATTACAATTACATAAAATTTGCTAAAATTGGAAAACTTTCAATGATGAATATCTTGTATGGAAACCAAACAATGCAAAAAAAGATAACGCATCATTCTAAAAAATAATATAATAGTGTTTTTTTAGGAAAAAATAATTTATTTGCTCGAAACTTGGAAATTAGTCATATTTTAGGCAATAAACTATCAAAAATAAGTATACCAAACCCTAATGTCAATCGATGTAGAATTTTACGCTGCACTCAATGCTGTAGTAAAAAATACCATGTTCCATTTTAAATAAAAAAGTTTTTGGTTTAAAGGTATCCACATTGGAGATGCGTTTTTGAACAGCCTGTATGCGATTCGGTCATTATTGCCATAACACTTTCTACTTACGTCTTTGTACTTACATCGACATTAGTAGTACCACTAAATATCTGATACCTTATCAGCTATTTAATTTTACTTGAAACAGTGCAAACGTCAAAAAATCAACAAAATTACAAATATTTCAAAAACAGTTGAGTTTAGGTATAGGGAACCCTCATGTAAACTAATTGCAAATGACTCGATACATTCATTGTACCGATCAAAATGGTGCCATTCCATTTAAAATAAGAAAATTGATATCAACACCCTGTACCGAAAGTTCTATAAGATTGAAAATATTTTCCTTAAATAGATGACAGCAGGCCATGACTACACCGCAAGTTTCAAAATCAATTTCCAACTAGAAGTTCAAAAAAATCTAATGTCCCAGTTCGATGGGACACCCTGTATAATGATTATCAAATTAAAAAAAAAATTCTCCTGTTTCTCTTTTCCAAAATACAAATAAAACATTAAATTTAATTTTAGCAGAGCCAAAAACATTTTCAAAGGAGTGCAATGCAAATGTTTTATGTGAAATTAACCCACAAAATGAAGTAAGTTTCAAATTCTTTGGAAAATTTTTGTTGATTTATTTTAATGTAGATATTGGAGCAATTGCCTCAAACCTCGTCCACAGAAAAGACTCATCATTACCTTCAAAATATACCATTCGACGATCCTTATGACTTTCAAGTCTCTGATGATGATGATAATAATGTAAATACTGTTGACAAATGTTTAACTCCTACACAGTCTACAACGTGTAGTAGTTCTGTAAGTGGTACTAGCGGCACAAGTTATGTACCACCTTCCACGTGTTCAAGCTATGAATCGGACATAAACAATAAAAAAGATGCAAACACGGAAGATAGTATTCGCTATGCAGCCCAAGCATTTGCAGGAAATGAAAGTAACGAAGATGCCAAAAGCATGTCAGATGAAACCCCTTTGTCGCATAGCCATTCACTAGAAATTCCGTTTACTGAAAATCTAGGTTACTACAAAAAAAAGTTATTTGTGGCGACACAAAAAAACATCTAACAGTTTAGACAGTCATAAAGGAATAAAAAAAGAGCATCTTACAGAAGCGCAAACTTTTTTAGCAACCACAGGCTTATTAGGTAATTATTTAAATAAATGTCGGCTTAAGGAAGAAGTATTCAACATAATGAGGGCTGATCAAATAAGCTACACCGCAAAATGTGATCCATTGATATGTCTTTATGGCGAATCCTATGTAAATAAGCATAAAAGGCAACAAATGAACGTTCTAGTATCCAACAACATGCGTGAATTAGCAAGACTAAAACTTGCCATACAAAAATCTACTACTATAACGAATTTAATGGAGATACTTAAACCGGAAATGTACAATCGTATTATAGCTGCAACTAAACTAATTAGCGGTTACGATGCTGAATTGCGTACTTACAAAGCTTCTTCTTTAGATCGTCATTTAGGAACTAGCCTTAAATTTCTTTGCGATATTGCTAGAAAAGCAGTAACGGCAAAGGACCCTCTATTTGCACATTTAGATCGTATAAATAAAGCCAAAGAAATTCTAGAATTGCGGAAAATGATCACTAGCTATTGGTGCAATGACATTGCTAGTTTAGCTAACAAGGTGTTGAACGAATATCAATCAGAAAAACCAAAATTATTACCAGTTACTGAAGATATATTAGCATTCAATAAATACGTCACAAATTTGAGTGAGAAATCGTTTGAAATGTTAACAAAAAAACGAAGATATTTCCAACAATTACAAAATTCTTATGGAATGTACATTGGCAATGGTTTTAGTTTTTAATCGGAAAAGGATTGGTGAAGTTCAGTTCTTAGATATTAAAACATATGAAAGGGCTTCGTTATCACTTCAACAAGAAGAATGCTTAAATTCACTCTCCGAATTCGAAAAGGCCATGAGTGCTACCTTTAAGAGAGTGGTTGTGTTTGGGAAAGGGGAGTAAACCCGTACCAATTTTATTTACAAAGCGGATGCAAAAATCTATTGAGCTTTTATTAAAAATTAGAAGAAACTCAAAAGTAGTTCCTGAGTCAAATAAATATGTTTTCTCAAATCCAGGAGTGAAGGATAGGTGGATTAGCGGACCTTCCGTATTGAGAAAATTTGCGTCTAAATGTGGCGCAAAGCATCCGGAACTTCTCACAAGTACAAGATTTAGAAAACAAATTGCCACTATTTTGCAGCTCACAAGTTTTGAGAAGGACGAAATGGATCAAATTGCGCGATTTATGAGGCACACTCAAAAAACCCATAGAGAATTTTACAGGTAATTCCTTTTTCCTCAAACACTAAAATATATTTTATTTGTTTTGGAAGTAAAGATTTTATTTATCTTGTACTTTAAATATACTTACGTTTTTCTAAACATTACTTGCATACCTACGTTTTTAAATAGTAAAGTTTTATGTCAATTTGAAATTTTCTGATAATTGTATGTATTCTACTTAACAAATTTTATTTGTTTCGCGAAATAGACTTACAGAAGATGTTTGCCAGACTGCAAAGGTTACTAAAGTTTTGCTTTTACTGAATGCTGGAAAAGGATCTGAGTTTAAAGGAAGAAGCTTGGCTGAAATAGATGTCACCGAAGATTTGGTTGATTATGAACAGGCTGGTAGTGGTAGTGAACAAATTAATGATGGCGATCAAGTCCCTACCACGGAAGAATATAGTTGTAATGCCACACCCGCATCAGTAGGCGAAAGTAACCAAAATGCCAAATCTAGTGTCACTTCGGAAAACATAAACAATGATGTGTTTGAGCCAGAGAGAGATTTGAAAAATCGTAAAGTTCAATGTTTAGGTACTAAGAAAAGTAACCGTGTTCGATGGTCTAGCAGTGAAAAAAAGTTAGTACTTGAGTTTTTCAAAAGGAACGTAAAAAATAAAATTGCTTCCAAAAAAGAGGAGTGCCTTACGTTAATTTGACGCCATAGCGACATTTTTAAGGAAAGTGACTGGGTCCGTATTAAAACATTAATGTACAATACATACCGAAGCTCTTAAATGATATTTTAGAATTAACGTCCTTTATAATAACCATAAACTTATTTCACTTTAATGGTAAGATTCTGTGCATATCTATAGCGCCTGTAAGATTATCTGTAAATTTGTAAGTATTCATGTTATGTACCTTCAGTCTTACAGACGCTAGAGATATGCATATAATTCCGCCATAAGTTAGCTATTCAAGTTATGTTACTGCACATTATAATACATTCATATTTAAATAAAGTTTTGTTCAATATCTATGAACATTCCTGGAAAAAGTCTATTAATTATTGTGTGTAATACCTTAACCTTACTGCATATTATAATGTTTCTTGCTCCGTCATTTAATTACATTTACATGTTTCTTAATATACTTTCATCTTATATAGAAATGATTGATGAAATATTGCCCAATATAGGGACTGACAACATCGGTTATGTATATTGTGTTACGTGAGGAGTATGTACGATATACTGAAATAACCGAAGCGCCCTCTAGACTAATTTCAATTGCACTAGCGCTGTATAAATTTCGATGTAGACCCACTTTCTGAGTCCCACCAAAAAAATTGTTTTTTCAAGTTTGGTACGTTAACCAACCCAATGAATGACTCTCTCCTTTTTTAGCAAACCTCTTCCTAAATTATTTTGAAAGAGATAAGTAAATTTCCTTCTTTCCCTAAATTTTGGATTAGATATGTAGATGATGTACTTGCGGTAATACCACTTGATTTCGATATACCGTACACGCTATTCTAAATGCAAACACCCGAATATTCCCGAAGCGCGCCACTTTTATGCTGGCTGAAGCGACGACAACTTATCTTATACAAGCTATAAACAAAAATACACAACATTCTTATTCTTAATCACTTGATTATTGAACATACCGCTTGTGGAAGAAATTTTAAAAAAGAGAGAATATATATATCATGTAGTAGAAATTAATAGTTACAAAAAAAGTGTGGTAGAAAAAATTAAAAAGAAGTTAGAAAATAAGAGGTCATTAAGAAATATAACTACACTTATTCCAGAGAAAATAGTGGAGAAAAAGTTTTGCAGATTTAACTTTAATAAATTATGGGTTAACCTGATATTAAATCTGTGTAAAAAAATACAATCTTAGTCCGGTTTTTTAAAATTCTAATACTTTAAAAAATAAATTAAAATTTAATATTGATATTATTGATTTTAAAAGATGTTCTGGGATTTATAAGATCAAATGCGGTGTTTGTAATAAAGTATATATAGGTCAAACAAAGAGGAATGCGGATATTAGATTTAAAGAGCATTTATATCATATTAAGAATCATAATGCTGATTAATACACGCTTTGGCGTATCAATTTGTTAATACGGGACACACTTTTTCAATTAATTTAGTGTTAATTAAGTCTTAAAATTGTAAGAATCTTAATATGTGGGATGCTATTTATATGAAGAAACTTATTAATAGCTTACTTAATACCGATTTAGCAGCCCCTAATTATAAATATTTAGAATTTATTGAATATAGTAGTCCTGAAGGTTAATTTTGTAACCTAGGATATACTTATTGTATTTACACATTTGGTATTCTGACAATAACTTGTATGTACACCTGCTGATGTTAGCATAGCTAATGAAATGTACATTGTGTTTGAAGATTAAAGAATTTGTAAGACAGAAGTTTATTGGTATTCCGTGTTAGTTAATAGACAACATACAACTTTAATTTACGACTTTTCACTCAATAGAATTTTATACTCTCCATTTTATATGTATTTCACAGACTGTCATTACCCTACCATCGACTTATTTTCACCTTTATTTCTGATATATCGTAAGTAACTGTTTTTATTTCTATTTAAATTTTACTTAAAAACTTATGATATCAATCCAGCAAATATTATTCATCTGCTAATAACTTTCATATAATTATAATGAAACGCAAATAACACGAAATAATCCTAGTGAAATAGAATTGCATGATGCGGTGAGAACTAATCGATACAAGTGTTCGCGAAACAACGTTCGCAGCGAGTAGTATGAGGAGACATGCGCTTTGGAAGATGATAATATTACTCCAGTTTACAAAAAGAGAGCTGTTGAGTTTTGGACTGATTCGAAATCAAAGCGACGATCGTTAAGTTATATAAAAGGCAAATTTAAAAAAGTAACATCGGTTCAGCAGCTGTAAAAATACATAGAAAGGGGTGGAAGGAAGAGGGATAAATGGCTAGAAATTGCAAAACACGTATTATGTAAATTTTCATCAGTTATGGATAAAAACGCTATAGTACACGATATAGACCTGCGGCAGTGGGCGCTAGAAGCAAACGGATTTTGCGATTTAAAAGAAACAATAGCTTTGTTCCTTCACACTAATTCTGATGCGTTCATGAACTGGTTCATGGATTGATTAATGCGCATGTCTGCTTCATGTACTGATACATGAACTTGTCCAAAATAATAATTTGTTGGAACGGAATTAGTTCGTTATTTAGTACCGTACGGTCCAGACAGGTGGCAGTACAGTTCCGTGATATGTCCGCTATAAATGTCATATATTTTGGTTCAAGATTCAAATAATTATTATTCTTTTGTATAAAATATATTTAATTGTATTTTACGTAGTCATATCCTAAAATTCGTATTAATAGTTTTTTGGTAAGTAATAATTTATGCTTCTAGGGTAGGTGAAAAATATAAAAGTATAATTTGTAGGGTAGCAAGTTTGGAATACCCATATTCTTCAAAACAATGAGCGATTTGGAAAGTGACGTGGAATTAGTATCATCTGATTCCTCCGATAATGAGGAGTACTTAATATTAGGAAACCCTCGAATCAGAAACACAAATTATTTAGGTAATGAAAATATTGATTTGCTAATTTGAATTTCTATTTTTTTGCTCCTACAGAAACCATAGACAGGTACGATGATTCGCAATTTCATGACCATTTTCGCGTTAATCGTGAGGTATTGGCGAATATTACGGAGGAATATAGAAACAGCAATTTTTATAATGATACATCCGGACACTATGGAAAACTTTCGGCTAAAGATCAGGTAGGAGACAGTTACTTTGAATTAATTTTACAATGTGTACTACAGGTATATTTACTTGTAGGTCTTGATTACTTTATGGTATATGGCTCACGAAACTGCCAGTTTTCGTGACGTTGCTGATAGATTCGATATTACCATCAGCTGTCTATATCGCATCTTACGTAGGGTGGTCATTTGCATTAGCAACCTATCCCCGCAAATCATCAAATGGCCGTCAGAAGAGCAAAAAGTAATCAGTGAACAGAGTTTCAGTGCTAAAGGATTTCCCAGAGTAATTGGTGCAATAGATGGCAGCCATGTAAGAATTGACAAGCCAACGAATGATGGTGATTCATACATTAACAGAAAAGGCTATTATTCTATTCAGGTCAGTTGTTACATTAAAATTGTCCAATTCATCTTAATACTACATATATATCATTATTTCAGATGCAAGTAGTGTGCGACCACAAGCGAAAAATTATTGATTTATTTGTGGGTTATCCAGGCTCTGTGCACGATAGTAGAGTTTTTAGAAACTCTACCTTGTACAGAAACTTGGAGGAAAAATGTGGGAACTTTTTTCTGTTAGCAGACAGTGGATATCCCTTAATGCGAAACGTATTAACCCCTTTCAGGGATCGGGGCCCATTAAACGAGAGGCAAATAAACTATAACTTAAGACTATCCCAAAGTAGATATGTTGTAGAACATTGCTTTGGGATATTAAAACAGAAATTCCGGCAATTATACCACATAAAATTAAGAGATATACCTTTTATTGTGCACATAATCAGAGCAGCTTGTGTTTTACATAATATGGCGTTGAACGATGAAGACCAAGATGATGTAAATGAAGTTGAGATGAACGATGTGCATATAAATGAAGATCAGTACGATAGAAATGCAGTAGAAATCAGAAATGTAGTGGTTCAAAATTTACCAATGTAAATATATTTAATTTTTAGTATTAATGAGATATTACACCTTAGTAAAGAATTTGTTGGTTTATTTGAATAAAAATAATGATAAAAAGAACCTTGTTTTTCTTGAAAATATATATTTATTTATAAGTATACTAGAAACATCACATTTTCAGACTAGAATACAAATTAAAAAAAACCTTATAAATTTAAAGAAAAAAAACTCTGTAATAACAAATGAAACATATCACATTCTAAATTAATATTACATTAACATTTATTGATGAAAATAAAAACTACATTCAATGTTATTTTTAAAACAATATAAATAAAAACATGTAACTTGTACGTACTTCTCAATTTAAACCTTCTCTCGTAAAATTTGATTTCTTTCCCGAATTAAGTCATTTTTTATTTTCATTTGTTCCAATTTTTCTTTTTCAATTTTTATTTTTTCTGTGTAATAATTCTCTTTGGCCGTTGTTAATTTTTCCAATAGAGATGTTCTCTTTCTCTTAGCAGTTCGCCTTCCTTCTGCTACTTTCCTTTGCGAAGTGGGAATATCACAGTTTTCCTCCCTGCTTTCTGTTGTTTCCTTAGTTTCCTTCTCTTCAGGTACACAAATTGTTGAAGAGTCTAAGCAGATTTCGGGAAAAACATTCTTCTTCTTTTGAAAGATGTCATTCATTTCCTCTGCATATTCAAAATATTTCTTTCCACGTCCAGTTGAATTTTGATTGTCCACGTATTTTTTGTAGCCACGCTCTAACACGCGCCAACGATTTTCACACTGCCCCGGTGTAACATTTTCTTTTGAAGTGTTTTTCAGTGCCGATGCAATTTGTCGCCACATACACTTCACTGTTCTTATTTCCAAACTTCCCACTTTCTCTCGTTTTTCTTTGTATAAATCCAAAAATAACTTTGTAGTGTTTTGTGTCCACTTTATTTGCGGCTCTGATTCTTCTGTCTCGCTGTTTCTTATTATAATAAATTCAGACATATCTACAATTAATATAAATATACAGATATCATTTAATCACGTATGCGAATATTTACCTACCCATTGTTATCGATAAAACAATTTATCAAAACTTCCAACGAGACGAACAGCGAATTTATTATATCCTATAGCAATAATAACAGCAAATAACAGTGTCCGATATACTGTACATATGTACTTGATGTTAAACGAGCGAGTACTTTCTTGTGAATGCAATGCTTTTTAAATACGCATGCGCTGACAAATCGTCCATAGCGATACCTAGCATCGTTCGCTGGACGAATCTTACAGTCCGCCGACTCGTGCATGAACGCATCCATATTCTCGATGGAACAAATTACGGACAATCCGTAGCATCGTCCGGGTGTATGTTGGAACGCAATAAGTGTACTACGCATGCGGCTGACGTCCATCTGACAATCAGCGGACGTGAAGGAACAAAGCTAATAAAATTACCTCTACAAAGATAACTAAATACGTTGGCCGGACTTATGGACAGGAGAAAGAGAAACTGCGAGCGATGGTTACAAACTTTGTCAATTCTGTAAAACCGTACTTCGAAGCATGTGGAGCAGAAAATGTTTATAATGCAGATGAAAGTGGATTATTGAATGCATCGGTCGACTTTTAGTACGTTGGAGAGACAAAGCTGTTGCATGCACTGTGCATTCTGTATCGGCCATAACAATAACATGAATAACATGGGTTTGAGAATAAAATGCTGCTTCACACGGCTTCAAACAATTTGTGTCTCGGAGAAGCAAGTGGTGACTCACGCGGCTGTTACGTATATTTCCCTGAGAGACCCGTTATGTCTCTCATGGCAGTCAACATGTTAACGTCCTATTGTGTACATAAACTTTTGAAAATCTACAATCGTCAAATTTATTTACTTATCTAAAATCTGTTTTTTTTTCAGTTTGTTTATATATTGCATTTTCGGTGGCCCACGGTTTTACGTGAAGTGAATCCCCGGGTTTTCTTTATATGGTAAGAATTATATATCTGTGAAAATGTCTTGGGACCTAATTGTCTGGGAAAGAGAAGACGCTGTAGATGTTGTACCATCTGTTTGGAGTAACTCCGAAAATACCATGTAAATAAATACATGGACCGGACAAATATCCGTCCGGTATGTCCCAACAAAAAATTAGACAATTATTTTACGAGTGTAAAGACGTTGCATCAAATTATAAATGATATGACGCAAGCGTAAGAAGACGCAAAATTAAAAATTTGAAAAGGGCTCAAGCGCTATGTTTGAGAGCGCAATATTCATCCACATCTGAACATACAGACGAGGAAGAGGAAACAATGACACAAAATAAAAGGAAAATAATGAAACCCCTATTAGATGACTGTGACTATGTCGGCGACTTTGACTACGAGGAATCACTGCTTCGCAAAAAGAAGAAAGGTGACGAAACTGTATTTAAAATCCCAGAGTATAGAAAAAGCATTTTTTTTTCATTTATTAAACAAAAAATTATTTATAATTTACACTATTTACACTTTCTATTTATTTATAAACCAAAGAATAAGAAGAAATGAAAATACATATTATTGTGATTTCTACAATAAATTTGCCCGGCTAATGTTTTTTTTAAATATAAATAACTTTCTAATTAAATCTGCTTTTCTTTACAGATACCTTCCTCTATATCCTTAGTATTAGACACAATACAATCCCAATCCACTAGATGGCTATAAAATACCGAATATGTCCAAGATATCTAAAGTTCATCACTCCAGATCATGCGCACTAGTGATCTCCCCTCTTACTGACCAATGAGTATCTTTATTATTTTTCCAGTTGTGAACCTGTTGCCCTGGCGGCTGTACAGATAGGGTCTCCTAAATCACTAGCTTGTATATTATTACGTCTTTACCATTGTTAAATATTGAATTTATAGTTTAATTCTTAATAATTCAATGTATCAAATGAGCTTCCATTAATAAAACAGTGTAACTATTAATAATATGTATAATTTCTTATCAAGTTTATATCAAAACATATAAAGAGTATGAGAACCATTATCCAAGGTGAGTATACTTACTTGGAATGTTCAAAACAAATATTATCCATTATCCAGTATATATTTGGATTCTTCACTTCTCAAAATAACTCTTAAATATCCCGCGCTATCATAAGAGAAGCGAAAACCACCAACCACGTCTATCAACTTATACAAATTAAAATTTCAATCAACCGACATCCCACAAAAATTAACAGTAACCTCAAAATATTATAAAAGTTGTATAGTTCACTATACCAAAAACTTAACAATGCTTTGACCAGAATACCTCGTTTATCGGTTTGCGCACAGATGGCAGGACCTCAAAATGGGGATTTCCCTGTAGTTGCCAGATCAACGGATCAACTCAGATGTTCGCAGAGAAACGTCCAGATCGGAGAATAACATTGGTATCATAAAAATCCAGGACGACGAACCTCCTTACAGCATCCGAAGTGTTATCTACACTCGAAACCAGCAAACAGGTATGATTCCATGAGTAGAAAAATGTACCCAGGTATCATAAACGCAGGCAAATTCCTTATAATGTCGAACAATCTTGACGTTTCTCCGGTATATTTACAGACCGAAGGTAATTACATGAATTGACATAGATCCCCGCAATACCAGATAACCACAGGAATATAGTTAATTCATTACACTGATGAAAAAATAAAACAGCTTTGTCAAGTTTTTTTTATCACCCAACCCTCCGTAACCAAAAGGATTTCATTCATTTCCTTTCAACGAATTACATTGCAGTCGCTACCCCCCTCCCCGCCATTACCCCCCCCTTCGAAGAAAATTAATGAACTCCTGAAGACAGCATGTTTACAATTAATAATATGCAG